>JALBCR010001705.1:0-14640 GCA_030710515.1 Abscondita cerata | reverse complement strand
CCCAAGAGCACACAGTACCTTCGTGTGTTAACTGCGATCATCCATTGGAAAACTTCGAAGATGAATAATTTTATAATGCACGGAATTTTTTCCTACTCTTTGTACGGTAATGATTTATAAAATATAATGTTGCTTTTTCAATAATTATTATTTTTTCATTGTAATACGATCTCATGAAATAATTCTTGCTAACTTTATTAATCTCTATGGTAATAGAAAACTATTCACCATGCGAACAATATTTAAACTATATTAATCTCAAGAGGTGTGAGCCATGGGAAATGCCACGCGCGACCCCTCACGTTGCGCATACTCCATGTAGCGACCACTCCCGGGTTCAAATCCACTCCTAATAAATACCAAAACGTTTGTCGTTAACCGTATTGCATACCACTCAAGAGTTTACCAATGTTGAAAATGGCATTTTCGTTTCACAAGCGACAATCCAGCCGATTTGATTTCGCGCGGGTTGGACGTTACTGCCTTAAAAAACTGTCACCTTTGGTTCAAAGGCCCAAACTTTAATTTGGTAACAATGAAATTCATTTCAATGATGATTATAAATCAGACGAAAATCAAGATATCGAAAAATCGGTTTTATCTTTTACCACTATCTCTTCCTGAAGAGTCATTTATCAATTCGCTTTTTGAAAGGTATTCTACCTCGATAAAACTTCAAAGGGTAGTGGGTTACATTTTGAGATTTTGCAAAAAATTCCAAGATTACCGACAAGTTTACTGATGTACTCGAAGTAGAGGAATTGAAAACCTCCTTGAATGTTACTAACAGGTTATGTCAACGCTCTTCGTTTTCTTAAGAAATTAAAGCAATAAAATTTAGCAATAATATAAAAAATTCACGCACAAGCATTGAACCCTTTCTTAAACGAAGAAAGGTGTCTACAGGTTTGAGGTCGTTTATCCTATTCTTCATTCTCATTTGAGAAAAAAGCATCCTTTACTATTGCTTAAGGGGCCATTAATTTACATTACTTAATAATAAATAGTTATCATGTAATGCGTTTACTACACTGTGGAGCACAAACACTTCTTGCTGCAATTCGAGAGTCTTTTTTGGCCAATAGGTGGCCTAAGTTATATAAAACCTATAATTAGAAAATGTACAAGGTGCTTAGGCAGGCTGCTCATAGTTCTGACCACCCTTTGATGAGCGATTTGCCAAAGCAACGTTTAATGCCTACGTACCCATTCTATAATGTTGGTATTGATTACGCTGGCCCCATTATGATCAAGATGGGACTAAAGAAATTCACGCCTAGTAAAGGCGTATATATGCTTCTTTGTTTGCATGGTGACTTACGCTATGCATTTAGAATTGCTAACGAGGTTGTCCATAATAGTTTTCTCAGCACCCTAAAGCGGTTTATTTCTCGCAGAGGGATGCCAGTTGTATTTCCAGTGATAATGGCAAAATTTTCGAGGCAAATTAAAACTAGATTCCTTATTTGGTATATTACATAACTCCGAGTCACAAGCTGAAATCTTGAATTACTTACATTCAATATCAATAAAATGGTGTTTTATAAATCCCAGAGCTCCCCATGAAGGAGGATTGTGGGAAAGGTTCCGTTAAAGCCGTTAAGTTGCACTTAAAGGCGGATCCTAGCTAGCGCAAACTTGTCTTTGAAAATATGTACACTACTTTAATTATGATAGAAGCCGTGTTAAATTGTTCAAGGCCGTTGTCGTACATATCCTCTGATTCTGGAAGGTCCAATCCCCACTGACTCCTGGTCATTTTTAATTGGTCGTCCTCTCACTGCTATTCTCGAAACAAGTTTGATTAACGTCCCACAAAACCGTCTATCGCTGTACTCAGAGAGCTCAACAGTTAGCTCACCACTTTTGGAAAAGGTGGAGTCGTTGATGTATCTGAGCTACAGCAAAGACAGAAATGGTTGCCAACGTCTTCCAGACCTACTTAAATTAGACACAGTCGTCTTACTTCAAGAGGACAACGTCCCACCTTTACAGTGGGTTCTTGGTCGTGTAATTCAACTGCACCCCAGCGCTGATAACGTTCTACGTGCTGTGTCGGTAAAACTTGCTAATGGCAATGCCAGTTAGACGACTCAGTGCATCGGCTTTGTGCGTTACCGGTGAATTAGCGAGTGTTGCGTACATTTTAGAAATAGTTTTTATTTATTTTTTTTGCTTGTTTGGTTCAGAATTGTAATCGTCTCTATTTATGTTTTAATGTTATAATCATGTTACTCTGTTTTTATATCTTGTGTTGAAATTAGTCATTTCAAGGCGGGCGAGTGTCGCGTCCGTTTTATTTTCTTCCAAAACTGGTTCTATGAAGAGCTGCTCCAAAAGCACTAACTTTTACTATAAATGACATTTTGCTATAAATGCATGATTTTACCTTTCAAAGTAGGTTTTGCACTTTTCCTCTGCAACATTCAAAAATTCTTCAATATCCATTACCAAGAACATGTTTGCTGTTTGGAACCATTAATTCCGAAAAGGAGAAATTTCTGTAGTACCACTGATGTGGCTGCTCAAGAATCAGACTAGGTGCTACTGGCCGATTAGTACCAATAAAGTTCGTTTAAAAAAATTTGTCCAATGTCTCACAACCTTTCAAGAAAAGTTGGCCCATTTATGGGATAAAAATCATTTTACCAGTGGTAAGACGTGTTTCAATGCACATTACATTTCAATACAACTATAGTATTGTTTAGCTACTTATGAAGAAGCGGAACAACATTTAAACAATTTATTGACTGATAACTATGAGTCAACTGATTCGACTAAGACATGTCAAAAAGTGGGTTGAATTCTTCAAACGATTCAGATGATTCTGAAAATGTATTGCCAAATACCCCTACCATATCAGAGGTGTCCAAAAGGTTCCACTGTGTGATTAGTACTCCCTCATCCATCTCTATAGATGGAATTGCCCAGAAAATGCGACTCGATTTTAGTAAAAAATAACTCCCCAACAGCATCAGAATTCAGTTTCATGTTGTTGATAGAGAATCAACTTCACGGCCCCACATCGGTTATATCCAGCAGCTCTGTATGTACTAACAACCATGCTACTTCTTCAGAAAAGCCAGGTAACTTTAAGAGTTTTATTTTTATTAATATCAGTTGATGGTAATTTAAATTCACTCTCACTAATTTACACTTGCTATTCATTATTCTAATTTTTGTCTTTTTCAGAGTTTGAAAATGTCGTTTTGCAAACACTCAGCAAGATTTCAGCCTGTGTAGAACAACACTCAATTGTACTTGCCGAAATAAAAGACGATCCAGTCTGACTGAATCAGATAATTTGATTCCACCAGATTTTCCATTTTACTGACTCATCAGTTTTCAGGAATTCGAGTAACGATTCAAATTTATGGAATTTCATGGTAACTCGGCATATCTGAATTTTGAATTTTAAAAGAGTATATTCTTGTTGTAGGTGTTAAACTTAATTAGGTTGTTAATGTTATCACATTTTCTCTTTTTATTACTACTGCCTACCCTGTACATTACGATTATTAAAAGTAAGCGGAACAAGGTTGGTAGCAGTGCAGGTTTTAGTTCTTAAGAAGTTGCTATTTTATTATTCACAATAACGGACGTTTTGTACCATCTTTTTTAGTTTAGTAGATACACAAATACATAAAATAAAGTGTGTACAATTAGCATCAGTTATTTCGACCACACACATACACCCTCAACAGTAGTTTACAAAGTGAATTTAACTAAAACAAAATACATGGTTATAAATGGTGTTGCAATAAATATAGCAACTGACGGAGGAGGTTCATTGAAGTTTGCAATGATTATAAATATTTAGGAGTAGATTGCTAGGAAGGGTCCAGCAAAAGAAATAATAAACCGAGTACACCAAGCAAAACAAGTAATAACAAAACTGAATAGAATCATATGGTCCAAGAATATCAGAAAAAATATCAAAAAAAGGATACGTATTTATGTTAAGAGTATTTAAGAGTAATAATATGAATCCGGCAACGTAGTATTAAGTTGAGTAAAGAAAGTTGGCAACGATGTACAGGTCAGCGGAAGTGGCGAAAGCGTCGGTTGTAGTAGTAGCGTGGCGTCCTTTGTATATACATGTTGTGGTAAAATAAATCCTAGTGGAGAAAAGGTGTTTGGAGTTTCATTTCAAATTTATATTTAATCAAGGCCATCTTACAATCTCAGAAGTGGGATTACCTAAAGAACGGGAGAAACAAAGGAGAACACGATTAAAAAATTTTCGGAAGTTGGAGAGTTGTTTGCACTTGTCGGTAACCAAGAATCATAGCCACTGAAGGTGTCATGGCTAGCGGTAGTCAGGAAGTCGACATAACGGGTTGGTGTCGACTGCGGTAAGGAAGCGGTGCTTGCAACCAAGAGTGAAATAGGGTACAAAGAATTGGGGCTTTGTTACCATTATTTGGAGGTTCGGCAGGAGAAGATGTCGAAATATGGTGGAAACGAGTGAAAGCGATACAAGAAATGTACAGCGTGACGGAAGTTATAATGCTATTGTTGCAGCCAAAGTATGGTACGATTCAAAACCAGAGCATGTAACGATGACGCTTGAAGAATTAAAGACAGACTTAATGCTAATGTTTTTGAATCGAGAAAACAAAATAGAAACAATGAGACGTTTTGAAAGAAGAAGTGAAATAGGAGGGAAACATTTCAGGAGTATTTTCAAGAAAGGTACAATTGGGTCATAAAGTTGGGTTAGGGAGACCAAGACATTTTGTTGTATTTGATAGAAGGGATGGACAATGCAGTGCTTCAAAGTCAGTTCAAGTTAAGGGGTTTTAGCACATTAAATGAATGCCTAAAAGCAATGAACGAGCTGTCAGCATTTGAGTGTGGCAACCAAAACAAGCCGCCACAGGTCAGGTCCAGTTCAAGAGTAATGGCGATTGCTATGAACAGGAGTGAGGTCAAATGTTATAATTGTGGTGAAATGGGGCACATGGCAACCGCATGCAGACAACCGAGGAGACCAAGGGGTGCTTGTTATGGGTGCGGAGAAACTGGTCATGTGAAAGCAAACTGCCCGAAGAAGAATATCTCAGCGGTACCAAATTTAACAACGTTATTGCTTAAGCCAAAGACTTTCCAGCAGGCCTATTGTGTTTCGTTTGCTATTCCAGCTGGTACGGTGAATGGAATAATTGACTCTGGGAGTAGTATTTCGCTAATTAAAAGCCATCTCCTTGGGGGTGAACAACCTCGTGAGTACACCGGAACACAACAATTCTCAGATATAAATGGAGCAAAACTAAACATTTTAGGGTTGTATGATGTTGAAATGAGCATCAAGGATATTTGTGTACCTGTTCAGTTTTTTGTTGGTGATGAACAGACCATGTTATATGATAGTTTGTTAGGTAGGGATATTTTAAGCAATCCATCATTAATAATTAGATTTAAGAGAAATAGGGTAGAAATTGCAGAACATAAGAAACCGGAGGTTGAGGAATTTCAGAAGTTTTGCTAATTAAACCGAATGAAACATTAGATGATAACGGATAAGTTAATTGTTAACCTAACCACATCAATTTGTTTATCGAGGTGTTTGAAGAAAAATATGTCAATGCTACTAGAGGTGAGAAACCAATTACAGAATTCGAAGCAGAGGTGCGGGTGCAATTAAATGACAGATAATTTTTTAACATCCACGTAGGTTAGCATTTAGTGAAAGGGAAGTAGTTAGTAATATTATAGATGATTTATTATCAAGGGGCATAATACGTGAGAGTAGCTCGAGATATTGTTCACCGATTGTGCTAGTGAGGAAAAAGAATGAGAAGTTTAGATTATGCGTAGATTTTCGTAATGTAAATAAGATAGTTGTTAAGGATAGGTTTCCGTTACCACTAATAGATGATCATTTAGATGCATTACGGGACAAAAAAGTTTTTAGTAAAATAGATTTAGTAGATACTTTTCACAATGTAATTGTGTCGGAGGAGTCAAGACAGTATTTATCTTTTGTAACTTCACAGGGTCAGTATGAGTACTGTAAACTGCCATTTGGATGTTGCAATAGCCCAGCCATTTTTGCTAGATTTTTATCAAAATTATTTAGAAATCTTTTAAAACAAATAAGGTATTAATTTATGTGGACGACTTATTAATTGCGACGGAGACTGTTGAGGAGAACATCCAAATTTTAGGGGAAGTATTTAGTATTTTAGTTGGTAACTTATTAGAAATTAGAGTAGATAAATGTAGTTTCTTACAAAATGAAATTGAGTATTTGGGTTACATAATTAATGATAGAGGAATAAAACCGAATCCTGAAAATTTGAAACCAGTCAAGCATTTCCCGATGCCACAAAACAACTTCAAAGTTATTTAGGTTTGCTTAGTTATTTTAGACGATTTATAAAAGATTTTTCTAATATTGCAAAACCATTGTATACGTTGACAAAAAAGGGGGTTTTGTTTCAACTCGGAGAAAATGAACTTAAAGCATTTGAGTTATTGAAGGAGGCGCTATTGAAAGAACCAATCTTATCAATTTACAAATGCAATCATTATACAGAGTTACATTGCGATGCGAGTAGTATGGGGTTCGGGGCCGTGTTACTGCAAAAGCAAGATGATGGGTTGATGCATCCTATCAGTTATTTTAGCAAAATGACGAGCGACTGTGAGCAAAAATATCACAGCTACGAATTAGAGTGCTTGGCGATTATATATGGAGTAAAAAGATTTAATATTTACTTGAAGGGTATTCCTTTTGTTATAGTGACTGATTGCAATAGTATATCAGGCTTACCTTTGAAAAGAAGGATGTAGTCCCTAGGATTATGAGATGGGTTATATTTCTGCAAGATTACGATTATAAATTGGAACATAGACCAGGGACAAAGATGGGTCATGTCGATGCGTTAAGCAGAATAAATAATGTGTTAGTATTAGAGGAGAATACATTAGACCAGACATTAGCTATAAAACAAAATGCAGACGATAGGATTAAGGAAATTAGGGATATATGTTAGAGCGTAGGGAGCATTCTGTGTATGCTTTACAAAATGGTTTAGTTTATAGGAAAGCTGGCGGTAAATTGTTGTTTTATATTCCTAAGGTAATGGAGTCACAAGTTATTAATACTTATCACGATAAAATTGGGCACGGTGGTATAGATAAAACATTTGAATTAATTAGCAGGACATATTGGTTTCCAAAAATAAGGGAAAATATAAGGAATTACATTAATAATTGTTTGAAGTGCATTGTGTATTCACCGAAAGGGATAGGGAAAATGCCAATACATAGTATTCCGAAAGGCAACGAACCATTTGATACGATTCATTTGGATCATATTGGACCATTTGTTAAAAGCGAAAAAGGGTATAAGCATATCTTGGTAATAGTAGATGCGTTCACTAAATTTACAAAATTATATCCATGTAAATCAACTGATGAGTGCAAGGAGTCATTAAAATACATAATAGGGTATTTTAGAAATTACAGCAGGTCACGTCACGTAGGATAATTACTGATAGGGGTTCAACTTTTACAGCGAATTTGTTTAAAGAGACGATGGAAGAGTTAGGTGTAACGCATGTTTTGAGTAGCGGCAGGTGCGCCGAGGGGAAATGGGCAGGTTGAAAGGGTAAACCGAATAATTACCCTGATGTTAGCTAAGTTATGTGAGAAACAGGAGGAGTGGGATGACGGTTTAAGCGAAGTTGAGTTCAACATTAACAATACCTTAAACAAGAGTATAAATAACACTCCCAGTAAGGTAAAGTTGGGTAACTGGGTCATGCCTCTGTTGTAAACAAAAATGAGTTTAAAGTATCGCAATTGGTTGTTCTGTACCCCCACTTCACACAGGCTTCCGTCTCCATCTCCTGCTTGCATTCATTTTTATAACGGCCCTCGAATTGTTAACAGCTGTTTCCGCGATTACAGATTTTGACGTTTCCTTTTTGTTTACTTTTGCAGTGTAGACCCTAGGTTCCAGTTACCCATTAAGGAAAAAATATTTAAGGGTTTTTTTTGATTTTTTTTTACTTGTTTCAGATGGGTCGAGTATACCATCGCAAAACTAGTAAAGGTGCAGACGGGGGTTTATATGCCCTTGGAAAAAAACAACTAAAGAAACTGAAGATTCTTCAACCACCAGCGATGAGTCCATAGATTTATCTTCTGAAGGTGAATCCGATACTGAAGAATTTAATTACAAAGTTGGTGATTATGTACTAATTCAATATCAAGAAGACCTCCATCCGAACAGATTATTGAAATTAATTTTCCATTACACACAATTAAACACATGGAAAGAGAAGGCGAGTTTGTTATTGGCGCTGGCCCACTCATGAAGACGTATTAGAGTACGAAAGTGATGACATAGTTCACCTTCTGCCGAACACCCTGTATAGTATTAAAATTATGTATCTGATCGGGTCGATCAGAGATGTCAGGATTGGCTATGAGTTGTAAGATACGTATTTATGTTAAGGTTGTATGCGACAATGCAATTTAACCATAAGAGTTTGAGTTAGTTTTTGAAATTATTTGATAAGACTTTTAAAAAATCAAAAGAAATGATTTTGTGAACTTTAAGCAGTGCGCTAAATGGTTATTTTTTTTTAATTGTTCACTAAATAATTAATAACGACAATTTAAACCATTGCTTATAGAGTCTCAAAAAAGGTTGTTTTCATCTTAATTTTAAACTTGTACTTAATGTTTTTCTTTCAAAACAAACGATTTACCGCACTTCTCTGAAGTCTTATGAACAACTTCGTCTTTAGTTTTTGAAAAATATTGAAAACAAGATTGTAAATTACCTCTAAAAAATACCTGAATTTGGGGAAAAAAAAAGATCGGCAGAGGTCGCTAAGAGGTCACAAACAACGGAAATTCAAACGACTGCACTCGTTAGTGCGCTTGTAGACGTCCGTTTTTTTCACCGGATAACGGACCGTGTTTTTGCCGGATTCGCGGTGGTGTATGAATTATACTGAATGTGTGTACATGCACCGACATCGGTTCGGCGAACAATTTACGCCGGATGCACTACCGCCTCGGCGCGACGGACACCGGTCCGGTGTAAGAAAGGGCGGTCATCCACGTCAGTGTATGCGTCGTTGACGCTGCCGGACGTATTGCCTGTCTTTAAATTGAGTGCCGTCTACCTGCGTTATTTTAAAATCGGTGATATTGACATGGAATTGTTAATAAGTTTGGTTGAAAATAGGCTCGTATGTACTGTGGGACAAAACCCAAGAGTGCTATAAAATAGACAGTGGAGTTTTGCCATGCTTGACCAGAAATTTGTCTTGCGGATTAAATGAAGATTTTGAAACGATGTCCGAGAAAGAAAAAAATGATTTTGGTAAGTAACATTTATTTTCATTATTTTTATGCATATTGATTTTGCCATGGTACACGCCCTACTGGTAACATGAAATACTCTGCATATTTGTTGACGAATCATATTTGCTGTTACATTCCTCGTGTTGAATGAGAACGAGGCAAATGGCATAGAGTAGAACTTATCATGTGTGAACTAGCATTGTCAGTAGCATTAGCAGTACCCTCTACTTTATGATGATTATGTTTTGTAATAAACAGCATGTTTTTACAGTGTTAACAGCAGTATCTGTTGAAACTTCTATGTTCTATGCAAAATCCTCCACTTATTGGATAAAATACCAAATGCGCATTCGACGTAGCGTCATGGCTCTTGTAAGACGATAGTTGAAATTCTTTTATTGAGTGAAGTTGATGATGTCCACCGTAAGGACGAAGTATGTGTTGATGCTAAAGCGACAGCAACAAAACCTAAGGCAACTCACCTGCCTGCAACCTGCAACTGTTAGGTCGAGGAATATTTAATTTATAAGCCTACTATTCTTTCCAAAATTCTGTTTCTTTAAATACTGCTGAATCGCCTTCTTGCGTGCCATCAAATATCAACAAAACAAAATTATAGTTTGTGTCTACCACAGCCATTAATACTATTGAGAAATACGTGCTTGTAGTTGAAAAACGATCCCACTTTCTTCTGGCTTGATGATTCGAGATATGTTTGCCGTCAATGGCTCCCAAGCAATGAAGGGAAAATTTGCATTCGTCTCGAAATTTTTGCTATTGTTAACCACTCGTCTTCAGATGGTAGTTTTATACTAACGTGGAGAAAGGGTTTCCCACAATGCTTCAAATACTTCTTCTACAATACAGCTGATAGTTTTATACCCATTCTGAAACTGTAATGTAGATCACTAAATGTGTTCCCCTGCAGCTAAATATCTGTAACAATTTTTTTCTTCTTTTAGGCAAAGAATATCATAAAAAAAATGGAACAATGCAAGAGATAACTGGATAAAATATCACAAAAAGTTAAGGAATGTAAATCCGGCTCTGGTGCAAAAAGTCTACGAAAATATAAAATTCTACGATCAAATGCTCTTTTGTGTAAAATTGTGACTCGCCGAACAACAAGTATTACATCGGAAAAAACATCACAGAATCTCACAACAAAGAAACTGAATCCACAAACCAATAATGACCCTACCGCACCAGCCAATACTACCGATAGAACAAAAACAAGAAAGAAGAGAAAGACAGACTGTAGCAGAAGTTGATCGACAAATGGTTACTTTAATTAAATCAGTTGAAGATGAAGACAAGAGTAAGAGTATGTGTTTCTTTCTCAAAGGTATTGTCTGATTGTAAACAAGTATAGTGGACGACGATTGGTGTTGGAATTCCAATATGAAGTCATTAAAGTTATGAGAAATTTAACTCTGAGAAATCAAGCAGTCCATGCAGCAGCAAAATTACACTACAATATTAACTCGAGGCTACACTAAGGCTACACCCGACTACAGGATACAAGAATATCAACCAACGCAGCCATTCCATCGATTATCCAGGAGCACTATGAATATCAGCCAACACAACTCATTCCATCCACATCCAGGATGCCTCAAGAATTCATACAGCAAGATTGATTCCTAATCTTCAATTATTACTGAATTAAGTTCAATCACATCGCCTGATTACGATTTCCGATTTTTCTAAAACTCCTTAATTTCTTTTTTGAGCATAATAAAACTACTACTACCTACTAAATTTTGTTTTAATTAATACAGGTAATCCACTTTTTCTATAATTTGAAATTGAACATCTTTCTTTAACATACCTTAGCGTAACGGCTAATCTCTCTGCCGGGGAAATAGATTTACGCATGTCAGTATCCTCGTGTCTTATTTTATCATATATGGCTGTTAATAATAGTTGAAAGGTTTTTTTCTTCATCCGAAAATAATTAAAATTTAGTTTCATCTTCTTCCAACTGCGTAAAAGAGTTTGAAATGCACCATATTTTTCCCTTCCCAAATATAGGATGCACCCACGATGACCTTTTTACGTTTTTCTATTTCTTTTTTGTTTCTTCTTGTATAAATAGTAGGCCAATACGAGTTTTTTTCTTATTATTCGACATTTCACACGTGTGTAATCTCTGACTACCAGTTCAAAACTAACGCATATAGACGGCAGTCCATCCATCCGGTAAAAAATATGTATACAAGGATAGCCGTTTATTGACGGTCCGTTATCCGGTGAAAACGGACGTCTACAAGCGCCCTTATACGCCTCTTTACTGTTTTCTCACTCTTTCACTGATGTTCTTTCTCCAACAAAATAATACTATTGAAGTTTTATTATCAATGATACTTGAGCTGAATTTCAAGCGATTCGCGCTTAGTTCTCAGTAAAAAATAATACACAGCCTTTGGATTTTCAGATTTGTTTTGTAATTTAGTACTGATAAGTAGATAAATAAAAAGAAACGATTCATGCAAATTTTGGCAGTTTTGTTTTTTGCATTCTCACAACTACTAATTTTAAAATGAAATGTTTCAGTTTTTTATAATCAATGGTTTAACTGTTTGCCAAAATCGCAACAGACGCTGATTATGCATTTCAGTTCCGTTTCTTCTTAGTGTGAATAAAAATGTTAGTCATAACATTTATTAATGGTCATAACGTGCGTCTCTTTCTTTATCGTTACATATGAGCATTGATTATAATTATGAGTGATTCTTGTTTGGGATTTTTAATTGAAAAAACCTTTTTTAAAGTGATTTATTTTAAATTATTTATTTTGATATAGTAGTTCAATAATATCCTACATAATGTAATGTAAGTTTTCTTCTTAGCTTAGAATTTGATGGTGTTAGTTTTAGGTCCAGATAAATTATTTACAGAGAATTTATTTTAAAACATTTTATTGCCGACAAAACGTAACATAATTAGCTCGGATAATAGTTCGTTGACGAGTAGCGTACCCAAGAGCTGTTCAAAACACACTGAACTTCGAGAGCCGTCGGTATTGCGATCGAGAAGCGTCGAGCACACAGGAATTAGCTGCCTCGTATTCTTACCCCCATACTCTTTTACGTTAACTTCAACGGTCTGCTGAACTCCTCCTACTCGGTACCTCTGCCTCACCCACGACCCTCCTCATTAAGTATGTAACTGTTCGCAAAGAACATTAAGAGTATTTAAAGGAGAACTAATAATATGAATCCGGCAACGTAGTATTAAGTTGAGTAAAGAAAGTTGGCAACGATGTACAGGTCAGCGGAAGTTGTCGAAAGCGTCGGTTGTAGTAGTTGTAGCGTGGCGTCCTTTGTATAACATGTTGTGGTAAAATAAAAGCCTAGTGGAGAAAAGGTGTTTGGAGTTTCATTTCTTAAATTTATATTTAATCGCAGGCCATCTTACAGGATATATCGTGTGTCTCTGGCAAGACGCAACATAGGAATTTCACTATAGAAAAATTGAATTGATCCACTAAGGCTATGAAATTTTCGTATTGACGTATACGTTACAATTAATTGTTATTGCGTGTTCCTTATTGTAATATTCTCTAATTTAATTCTTTGAAAATGAGTGTGTATACAATCCCTGAAAAGTTCAAATGGTTAAGGGGTATACAGAGGTGAAAGCTATAGAAACACTTCTGCTTTGTTTGCTGCACTTTTCCGGATCGGCAGAGAAACCGCAGTGTACACAAGCGTCCGAAGCAGGTTCAACAAAACCAAAAGATGGACAACGATGAAGAAATCAATGTACTCGGTGCTGTGCAATTTAACCCTAATATTAGTATTCGACAACTGAGCATCAACTTTGGTGTCGAGTTCATAAAATTTTAAAAAACATAAACCGATACTGACAAAAGGCAAGAATTTTGTGAAACATTAATGGAGATATGCAATAATCATAAGAATTTACTTAATATTTGTTTCATCGATGAATGTTCGTTCAATCTCAATCTAGTTTGTGGAATGAGCATGATGGGTGTCCCAGCACATAATGCAAATCAAATAAAACAACTTTTTAAATGAAGCACTTTCTAGAACCTGGATTGAAAGAGGTGAGTAAGTTACTTGCCCACCAAGATCACCAAGCTTGTTCCCCAACAACTTCTTTTTATGGCCTTACATATTTTCAAAGGTTACACCGACAGACCCCACGACACAATTGAGTCTTTAAAAGATAAAATTGTGGAAGTTTGCTTCAATATACCAGCAAATATGATTGCAAGTCTGCAACAAAACTTCTATGACCGATTGGGGTACTGTTTAGCAGTAAATGGATAGCATTTTGAACAGTTGCTAAGGCCAACAAGCACTTTAAATGTAATACCTATTAGTTTTCACTTCTGTATAACCACAAACAAATCGGTCCTATTCAGGACCAATAACACATTTATAGAAAATAATTTTTAAAACTATGCAATTAAAACTTAAAACGACAATCACTTTTATTAAAAAACCATATTTGAAATTACAACATTTTTTGCAATTGTTCTTGGATGGTTTGAAAATAACAATCTTGTTATCTTGTTTGTTGACTCCTGAATTCTAGTAGAACCTGAAATAGAAAGTCAAAAGAGGAATAACAAATTAAATAATTTAAAGCACCTTTTGGCTTTCATTATTTATAAAATTAAAAACCTTAATCGGGCATCTTGTAAAAATCTTCATTATCCCAATAGGTTTCAAATAATTGTATAACACCGCCAAATTCTGGGTTATACTTTATTTTGCTGATTCCGAATGAAGTCCTTAGAACATCATAACTTCTGTTTATCTGTAGAGACTTGGAGTAGAGACAAAATTACTCAATTCACACTAATCGAAATGTCTGTCTTACACATAATACTAATTGTATTGACGTAAAATAAACTTTTAGCTTTAGAATACTATTCTTGCAAGATGCAAGTATTATGTCTAATAGTTTACACACAGATCTACAATACAAGAAAACAAACGACCCATTAACCTCAAATTCAATAAGAACAGGTTTTATGCAAAAGTATTTGATTATGCTTACTTCGACAGCTATTATAACATATGAAAGCAACTGAACACTGATTAAAATTTTCGTAAATCACAAAATACTAAATACTTATTTTTTACAAACTTAAAGAATAATATTTACATTTTAAAGGAAGTTTAGACTTTCTACACTTGTTCTCTCTTTCTAACTTTAACAAAATGCCGTAACGTATTAGGGTATACAACAATACCAAATGTTCATAGCATTAGTAGATCAAATTTGTTCTGTAGTAAAAATTATATGTTGCGTCTTGCCAGAGACACACGGTAA
>JALBCR010001704.1:0-32608 GCA_030710515.1 Abscondita cerata | reverse complement strand
AAAGAGGCCCAGACGCACGCTTAGAATTTTTCTTTTGGTTCTAAAGCGAATAGAGGATGATGAAACATTTTGAGAAAAATTCTTTATTCTGACAAGTCCACTTTACGTCTAATGGTATTGTAAACTCTCAAAATTGGAGATGGTGGGAAGATGAAAATTGAACTTTAGAATCCCATGCTGGGACTCAACATTAGTTTAAAATCAACGTTTGGTGTGGAATTTTAAATGATGAAATTGTGGGACCAGTGTTTTTTAGAAAAAATTAAAATTCGGTGGGATATTTAGAAATTCTTCAGACATTGTTATCAAATTATTTGGATAATCTTCCTCTGAGAATCAGAGTCAACATGTTTTTAGAACAAGATGTCGCATCTATTCATTTATCGGTAGCGGTAAGGTCATGGTTAAATCGAGAATCTCCGAATCGCTGGAAAGGAAAATATTTCAACAATCCATGGCCTGCAAGATCGCCCGATATAACTCCTATGGATTCCTCCTATGGGAATATTTAAAGGTAAAAGTTTATAGCAACGACCATTTAGAAATACTCAACAATTGGAGTTTACAATTGAAATTGTATTCAAACAATAACCCCAGAAATGCTTGAAAATGTACATAATGAAATGCATAAAACGTACAATACTTTGAATAGAGAACGATGGAAACCACATTGAATGATATTTAACATTTAATAATTGTGTGTTTTTAAAAATAAAAAATCTATTTTTGTTCATTTGTGGAAAATAATGTATTAATAAAACTGAAGTTCTCTACTTTATAACCCCTTTTCATTGTGTTCGGTATATTTTAGTGAATAGGTATGTAGTTTTTCATTCTCCTCCTTTCAATATTTTTATTGTTTTAATCGATTTGAACTATTTTTGCTTTCAGAGTTCAGTTAAGGTAAGCCAGTTTTAGTTTGTAATTTATTGTGACTGCAACGAGTTAAAATCAAGTCTGTTTTGGCTGAATAGTTAAATTTAACAATTCATTACTTCAGTTTGAATCATTGAATTTTGAATAAAAACCAAGTGTTTACACTATTCTGTGAGTCGGAGATTCAATTTGTGTTAACACAAAATACACGTTATGTTGAATTGTATATTAAAGAGAAAAAAATGTACTACAACATAAGTACAAGACTAACTATATCTTTATAAACAGCAGTAACCAAGCAAGTGATAAATCAATAATACAACAATGGA
This sequence comes from Abscondita cerata, assembly GCA_030710515.1. Taxonomy (NCBI): domain Eukaryota; kingdom Metazoa; phylum Arthropoda; class Insecta; order Coleoptera; family Lampyridae; genus Abscondita; species Abscondita cerata. The sequence goes on along the minus strand of JALBCR010001704.1, from coordinate 31,403 downwards.
AACACTACATAGAAAATCAGCCGTCCCATGACTCTACAAATAATTTGTCTAACACCCTCCTTATTTGCGGAGTCCCTGGCACTTGATACATTCAATGAACTTATCCAAATCAAGGGCTTTAGTTAAGGAGTCATGATCATCTTCTTGGGATAACACCAGAATTTAAAACTTGTTTTATTAAAAATTATTTTAATTTTTAATTATTAAATAAAAATTTTAAATTTAAATTTTTTTTAATTATTTTTTGATAGTGTACGTGAAGGAAAGAAGCTTAGTCTGCACTTCTCTCTCAAGAAATAGTGCCTTACATCAATGTGCTTAGTTCTTGACTGATAAGCACCATTCAACGCCAGATTCCTTGCACCTTGATTGTCGCAGAAGATTTGTATAGGACTATTTGAAGACTGCTCTAGCTCTTCAGAAAGACCCTTTAACCATAAAAAACCTCCTGCGCTGCTAAAGACATTGACATATATTCAGCCTCTGTTGTTGAGAGGGCTACTGTGGGCTGTCGTTTAGTGCACCAGGATTAGAGGCATTACATTTGACAAAATATAACCCGTTACCGATCTTCTTTCATCTGAGTCACTAGCCCAATCGGCATCGCAGTATCCATAAACGGGTCCAACCTTCAAACCATCGAATTCTAATTTATATGAAGAGGTTCCACAGAGGTATCTCAATACCCGTTTACACCTGCCCAGTGTGACATGCCTGATTGTTATTAAACCTGCTTAAACTACTAATAGCAAACGCTAATCTGGTCTTGTAACTTAAGCCGCAAATAAAAGACTGCTAACAGCTTCTTGATAAGGAATTTTCCTAATTTTTTCTCTTTTTTCATCTGTTTGCGGTTCCTGACTTCTAGAAAATTTCTCACCGGAAGTGATTGGAGTAGATACTGGATTTGTATCATCCATATTGAATTTGCTCAATATAATTCCTCTGACTAATCCAAATTTTGTTTGATTGCCGATCACGAGTTAATTCAAGACCTAAAAATAATTTGGCTTCACTAAAATCGGTCATCTTGAATGATTTCGTGAGTTGTAATTTGACCTGTACTTTCAATTTTTTATCGTTTGAAAAAATTAACAGATCATCTACCCAGACAGCTACAATTATGATACATTTTTCTGTTATTTTAAAATAAACGCATGAATCAAATTTTGACTGTATCAAACCAAAATCCTGTAAAACCTCATCCAATTTTTTGTTCCGTATTCGACTGGCTTGTTTAATAAGTCCATACAAACTTTTTCGAAGTCGACAAAGCTTTGAAGTTCCATCAGCGAAACCAGGCGGTTGAGACATATAGATTTTCTCTTCCAGGTCCCCTTGAAGAAATGCGGATACTGCGTCCATTTGATCAATTTCCAGATTGTACTGCGCAGTCAGCAATATAAGATATCTGACGGAGGTATACCTGACAACTGGCGAGAATGTTTCATTATAATCCACTCCCCTCCTTTGGGCAAACCCCTTCACAACAAGCCTCGTTTTATGACTCGTTACTGTACCACTTGCATCCCTCTTCGTTCTAAACACAATGGCTGTTTGAAAACAGGAAGTTCGACCAATTCCCAGGTCTTGTTATCCATTTGAGCTTTAAATTCACGCTCCATGGCGGCAACCCACAACTGATTATCTTGACGAAGTAAAGCATCGTCGTAGGACACCAGATCTGACAGCTCGTAGCCTATACAAAAAGCTGAATAAATAACATAGTCACTCAGAGCAACTGGAGCTCGTCTGTCTCTATGTGGCCTAGTCGCTGTTGAGTGAGAATCAGTGTCAGATTGTACGTCACTCTCCGGAGATCTAATATCAGTCAATGACAATGTTTCTTTCTTGTCGTCAGAGCTAAAACAAGGATTGTCCACAACATCAGATTCATTCGGAAACACATAGAAGTTTTTGTCGGTACCTTCCAAAGTGTTTTCTAACAATGAGCTGCCCCACTGATCTTCAGAGAATGTTACATCTCTTGATACAAAGATAATTTTCTTTTGAGGGTCATACAATCTGTAACCTTTTGTTTCTTGACAATATCCCACAAAAATACAAGGAGTAGATCTTGGATCTTCTTTTCGGTGCCTGAATGTGCGCATATGCCTTGCAACCAAAAATTCGAAGATGGTTAAGATTAGGTATCTTTGTTGTCCATACATGTTCTGGACTCGAATCAATAGACTTACTTGCACGGCCATCTGTTAAGTAGGTACGTTGCACAGTTTACAGCTTCAGCCCAAAAAACAATTGGGAGTCCTTAGTAGACATCTTGCACGATCCAAAAGTGATCGGTTAAGACGTTCAGCCTTTCCATTTTGTTGCGGAGAGTAAGGACGGAATGATGCACAATACCTGGCAATTCAAAAAAGTTATCCAATTGCTTGTTGCAATATTCTCCACCATTATCAGTACGTAATATTTTAATTTTTTGGTCAGACTGATTTTCAACAAGCGATTTGAAAATTTTTAAATATTCTTCGACTTGATCTTTGGTTTTCAAAAAATAAACAAATGACTTGTGACTGAATTCATCAAGAAATGTCAACAACTACCTAACCTGCTAAACTGTTTACTTCCATAGGTCCGACGAGATCTGAGTGTACCAATTGTAAACAATTTTCGTAAACAGAGTGACTTCTTGAGAAAGGTAAACGATGGCTTTTTTCCTAACATACATATATCACAGACTTTATTCATGTTTCCACTAGAAAGTTTGATATCGTTGCAAATATCACTTAATTTACGTAAGCTATCATAATTCAAATGACCCATGCGCTTGTGCCACAGTGCTCCATATCACATTTGGCTGATAACGCACACATACTATTAGGAACGTCCAATTTAAATAAATTGTTTACTTTACTTGCAGATGCAATGATTTGTTTCTTACTATTAAACACTTTTGCTCCATTGCTATTGAACACTACAGAATGTCATTTACTAACAATTTGGCTAACTGATAGCAAATTAACTTTTTGTTCTGGAACATAATAAACGTTTTTTATATTAATTTTCGAGGGTTTACCTAAAATTATCAATTGTAGACATATCTCCAACAGTATCTGTCATCATTCTGTCATTATTAGCGGCAGTGATTGTCATATTTTCAGTTTTTTTGCATTAATTAACATGTACACAAACCACAACACGCAACGTTTAGAACCTTCTATTGGTATTTTACGATTTCATTATTCAAGAACAGTATCATCAAATGTCCATAATTGTTACACTTAAAACACCTAGGACCTTTGTATGACTTCTTATCAGTCTTGCTCTTTTCAGAGTTCCAATTCTTATTAAATGTTCCTTTATTCTTGGAACCTAAACTGTGACCGTATAAAGCGGAATTCATATTATTTCCTGATGTCACAATAGAAATGTCTTGTAATAATTTTGTTTTCACCGCATCGGCTGTCACTGTCGATCCAGAACTTTCGATGCCCATAATCATCGGTTCAAAATGGTTTGGTAATCCGGCAAGAAGGATCGTTCCAACCCAATCGTCATTTACTTCCATACCAACGGACGTTAACTTATTTGCGGTTGTAATGATTTGGTTCACATATTCTTCTACGGAACTACATTCTTCTAATTTTGTAGTTATAAGGATACGTAAAAGACCAACTCGTCTAGTTAATCCATCATCCTGAAAAGCTTTTGATAGTTTTTCCCATGCTTCTTTAGCTGTTTTAGTGTTTTGAATGTGAACGTAATTCACCGTGTCAACCAGTAAAATCAGCTTAGAACGGCATTTGATGTCTTTTTTCTTGTCAGGATTTGGCGAACTTATACATTCCCACAGGTCCAAATCTTCTAAATAAGCCTGCACTGCGAATTTCCATGTATCGAAATTCTCACGTCCTTTAGACGTTCTACCGGCAGCGAGCTTTGCTGAGACATAACAGATATACAAATTCTGACAAACAAAACTTGACGCACTGAATTTTAACGAAATTGAATCTTGTCTCAAATTTGTAGGCCCATAACCTGTGAGTCGGAGATTCAATTTGTATTAACACAATACACGTTATGTTGAATTGTATATTAAAGAAAAAAATGTACTACAACATAAGTACAAGACTAACTATATCTCCATAAACAACAGTAACCAAGCAAGATGTAAATCAATAAAACAACAATGGAAAACGCTACATAGAAAATCAGCCATCCCATGACTCTACAAATAATTTGTCTAACATATTCAACAATTAGTGAAATTATTGATTTGTATAGTGCCCAGAGTAAGTGTAATTGTAGCAGTCTGAGTCTTTAACGAAACGCATCTTAAAAAATGTTTCATATCAATAAGTGCTAACTCTTGTGAAAAAATTTGAAGAAACTGTCCGTATGTAACAAAGTAAGAAGCACACCACGAGTTTTCAACAAAGCTGCACAAATTAAGGCTATTTTGCCGCTGAATCTACGACTTCAATTCTAAAAGTCGCCGTATTAGTGAATATTACTGTTGGTTCCATACACAAGACTTTAAACGACACAAGTTCATTCCCTTACAATTTACCATTCTCCATAAACTCACTGAAAATGGTTAGAGGATTCAATTCTGTAAAATAATGATCTGCGATTATTGAAAATGACAGCAATTTGGCAAAGAATATTTTGCTTCAGTGATGAATCGACGTTCTATCTGAATGGCTTTGTTAATAAACAGAATTGTAGATATTGGGATCTTTAAAATCCTAACGTGTTTTTGGACGGCTATACGCAATTTCCATTAAAATTAATGTCTGGGCAGGAATTCTTGGACATGAAATAATAATAATCAAGAATAAAAAAGAAAGAAAAATTTAACTGTTCATTTGTATTTAAGTTTTTTGCGAAACTACATTAATCCGCTTATAACTGAGTCGTTAGAAAATGAAGCAACTCACTGCTAGATGAAAGGAATTTGCAGTACCAACAAGACGGTGAATCTCCACATTATGTGTGGGGCTTAATCAACGGTTTCCTGGCAAATTGATTGGCAGAAAAGGCGCAATAATAGCCTGCCAGATCTACCGACTTAACGCCATTAGATTTTTTCCTTTGGGGTTAATTAAAAACAATCGTGTATCCCAAACCTTAACCAGGAGATCACTCAAGCTTGCCAGCAATTAGTGCAAAAAACATGTCAGAATGTTAGAGAAGAATTTGTTAATAGATGTTTTATTGTCTAACTAAGGATGAAGAACATTTTGAGCATTTAATAAAGTATTGTTTATGTCTTGAACAATGAAATCAATGAACAAAATTTATTTCTATAGTATTGACATTTTCGCAAGGGGTGCAATTTAAAATTTTAAACTGAGGGTGGGTAAGGATTAAAGGGTGAAAAGTAAAATTCTATGAAGACTGGTTCTGATTATTTTCCTCGACATCTAAATTGAAGTATTTTTTTTCTACGTCATTTTCCTTGAGATTTTGTCATGTAGTTTGACTAATTTTTTAATTTATGCTCGAATATAAAGTAAAATCAACAAATTTGAACTTTAATTATTTATTAATTAAAACAACAATAGTGAAACAAAATGCAGATATATGAACAAAATCATTAATTTGATTAATTTTGTTTTCTGGTTCGTGTTACGTACATACCTACAATGAACAAAAGTATTTTACTAACTTAAACTTTTTGCCATCCTGATAGTCTTGTTTGGACATTTGAACACAAGGCTTCAAATCGGTAAGAAACCTAATCGATTGAAATGCCTGGTAACTTTAGTTGCAATAAACAAAAACGTTACCGTTCTTGCAATACACATCTTCATATGTAATGACACTTCATTAAGAAATCATAAAAAAGTATTTTTTCATTGTACTTAATTTTATTACCATTTCTATGACTTTTCCGCTGAAAATATTTAGCAGTTCGGTCGTAGGTAGTGCCATGTAATACATATATATGCTTTGTGCATATGGTTTACAGTGCCTATAGATCCATTTGTGTATATTATTATAGAACAGATATAGAATTCAAGTCCCCATTAAGTCATTCAAGTTATCGGTAGAATTTACACATAAAATGCTTGCCACTTACTTTCTTAATTAACAATCCCTCCAAAACTATTGTAAACGTCGTCTGCGGTAAATTTATCGCAAGCAATTTATCGAATGGCAATTGACCGAATGCAGTTTATTGAAAAACAATTGACCGAACAGCAATTTATCGAATAAGCAATTTATCGAATGACAATTGAACGAATGGTAAATTTATCGAAATAAAAGCAATTCGTTTCTTTTGTAAATGCTTTGAAGTTGATTTATAATTTTAACGAAAAATAGAGGAAGGAATGTCACATTCTTCAAGAATTAGAAAGCTATCATTGTGAATCTCTGCAATTGTAATAGTCATGGCTTATCGCTAATGGGTGGCTCCTAATCTGAAAATCCCAAAGCTAATTGCTGTGTTGTGTATCGCTATTGGGTTACTAATCATAATTACGGATATAAAAGCCTGACTCCTTACGAATACCATTTACTTGCAATTGTTAGTGAAGCGCAAGAAAAATATTACAAAATGCCTTTAGTGTTTATGAATAGTGAAAAGGGCAGAAAAAATTATACGTGGATGGTCATTTATATTATCAAGATCGAAAAGTTGATACCACAATTTACTGGAGATGTGAAACTACAGAAAAACTAAATGTGGTGGTCGTGTTATCACAGTCGAAGATCAAGTGACTAAAATGAGTGATAATCATAATCATGCTGCCGATGCAGCACATGTAGAAGCAAGTAAAGTTATGAATAACATCCGTGACAGTGCTAGAAATACTCAAGACGCACCTCACTATATTGTGTCCAATGCTACTGCAACAGTTACTCAAGCGGGTGCAGCTCAACTTCCAAAGGTAGATATTATCAAAAGAACAATAAGAAATATTCGCCAAAAGCAGAATGCTGCTCCAGCTTTACCTACTCAACGTAGTGCCATTATTTTTCTTGAAGAATTTACGAACACCAAACGTGGGAGCCGTTTCTTTATTTGATTCCGGCCCGCAGAAGATCGCATTTTAATATTTAGTACCAGACGAAATCTTGGACTTCTAGCACAGTCGGGCATTGGTATGCCGACGGTACTTTAAAACTGTGCCACATCTTTTTACCAATTGTTTACCATTCATGGATTAAAACAAAATAATGATATACCATTGATATATGCACTGCTACCTGACAAAAGAGAAGATACATACAACAGATTATTAAGAGAAGTGAAGGAATTGCAACTCTTACTAGGACCATCAACCATTATGACCGATCTTGAACCTGCCATGATCAATGCAATGGTGAGTGCATTCCTCAATCGACGCATCGTGGTTGTTTTTTCCATTTTTGTCAATGTGTTTATCGCGAAATCGAATCACATGGTCTGAAAGCAAGATACGAAACGGATGCAGATTTTGCTTTCAAAGTAAGATTACTTTCTACAATAGCATTTGTTCCTTCGCAATATGTGGTCGACGCTTTGAAATGTTGTGCGATGACGATATTCTGCCAGCAGAGTTACAACCAATTATTAACTATTTCGAAGATACGTGGATAGGGCGTCCACAGCGACGACAGCGTCGTCGAGAGCCACGATTTTCACACATTTTATGGAATTTCTTTGATGCAGCAGTTCAAGGTTTGCCAAAAACCAACAATTCTGTAGAAGGTTGGCACCGAGGTTTTGAACAACAAATTTCTGCAGATCATCCAAACATCTGAAATTTATTGAAACCATTCAGAGGGAACAAGGGCTTCACGAATTGAGAATCGAACAATATGTAAATGGACAAGAAGCAACAAGTAGTCGTAAAAGTACAGAGACTGTGCTCATAGAATATTGCTGAAAACTTTGACAGAAATAACATGCATGACTATCTGCGTAGCATCGCACACAATATTGCTTATTAAAATAGCATACTATTAGGGACTTAAACTTAAAATATTATAATAGAATCCATAGAAGAAAAAGGTATAAAAAACAAAAAATAAATAAGACAAAAAGTAATACAAAAAAATTAAATAAGAAACAAAAGTTAAAAAAAAGGGAAACTAGTAAGCCGACCGAATAGTATTTTAATATTTTAGTAGATATGCTTTAAAAGCCAGTTTCAAAGTAGGTACATAATAGCTTTATAATTCTTGAAGAATGTGCATTCCTTCCTCTAATATTTCGTTAAAATTATAAATCAACTTCAAAGCATTTACAAAAGAAACGAATTGCTTTTATTTCAATAAATTTACCATTTGTTCAATTGTCATTCGATAAATTGCTTATTCGATAAATTGCTCTTCGGTCAATTGTTTTTCGATAAACTGCATTATGTCAATTGCCATTCGATAAATTGCTTTCGATAAATTCACCTAGACCCTGTAAACGCAACCTTGCATTCAGTAGAAACATTTAACAATCAAGTATTTATTCTGCAAATAATTTCAACCGGATACCTTTCTGACTATGAAATAGCAACTCAATGGAAATAAGACATTAGAATATGTAGTGTTAAAAAAATTATAAACAAACAACTTTATTCAAATAATGTTGGTTAGTTTAGAAACCATTGACAATTTGAAATACCAATTCTACCAACCAAAAAAAAAATAAAAAGCGTGCTAAATATTAACGCTATGACCCATTATAGAACGCTTTTGGGTATCCTAATAGAAATATTATAGATGCAAAATGTAAAAAGTACCTTATAGCATATTTCATACCGAAAATAAGTTATCATTATATTGTTTATTAACATTTAAATGCAAAAACGTGCATTTTCCATTTTTTTAGGTGAGTGAAAAGTTATCACCCAACGTTAATGGTGAAAAAAAAGTTGTAGAGGATAAAATACGAATAAAATAGGTACTAACTTTTTCAAGGAAATAGAAGGTTTTATTTCTTTATTTTATTTATTATGTTTTTTATTATGTATGGTACATTTTTAATATTGTATTGTGATGTAAATTATATGTGTGGGGCCACAAAAGATCAGTAATAAACCTGTATAGTGTGGTGACGAAACCATGTGCAATTGTGAATTGGTTTAAGAACGGGGAGATGTCCCAACCTTAATCCTACCAACCGGCAAGTTTCAATTTTTCCTTCCTTCCCATCCATCCTCCAATCCGTCTGGCCAGCGTGGATAATTAAGGACATTTTAAACCCCCTAAAACCATGACGAATTTTAAAACATATGGATATGTACCCCAGGTAAGTAGAACCATTGAAGCCAATTTCCACATCTTCAAAGGGATCTGCTTTAAGAATTCTAAGGGAGGCAAAAATTGCATATTATATCCCAGAAAGAAATACCATTTACAAAATTTCATACTGCCACATATTATATCATCATCTAGACAGCTCCTACAAGCAAAGCAGAAGATGACAACATAGAATTATTTTACGAGGATATCATAATAGCCCAAAAAGCTGAAAACACACACTAGAAAATAATAATGGGCAACTTAACGCCAAGATAGAAAAATTAAACCAAGATAACATCCCAAACAGAGGAAATTTTGACCTTGAGAAGATAAATATAAGAGGAAACAGATTGATTAATTATCTACAAAACGAGAAAACGTTCTGCATGAACTAAAAACAGGCGCTGGACGTGGAAAAGTCCCGAAGGAAATTTCAAAAACGAGATTGACTACATAATATCAAATAAAAAATACATAAAAAAGACGTCACAATCTTGAATAAATTTCACATGGAAAGTGATCACAGGATGGTAAGAGCCACAGTACAAATAAACACAAAAGCAGAGAAAAATAAATTAATCAAGCAAAAACCTTTCCTACCTTAGAATAGCTGTTTAGGTTATCAGCTAAAACTCAGTAAAAAACTGTCAAACGTATTAAAGCTGGTTAAAATGGATACAAATAGCCTAGAAAATAAAATAAAAACTGACATTAAAACAGCAACTAAAAAGGTATGTTCAGTAGCATAAACCAAGAACACGAAATTGTCGATGAAAACCCGAAATCTTATATTAAAACGAAGTACTACAAATAATGTCTCTTCAGACTATATAGACCTGAACAAAATCATCAGAAAAAAAATTAAGGACGACATAATACGGAAAAAATCAGAAGAGTGATTAAAAATAACAAAAGTATGAAAGTCTTCAAATCAATAAAGATTAACGCAAGAAAATTGATTCACCAATTAAAAACAAGTACAGAGACATAACACACGATAAAGTCCAAATAATAAAAATTGTAGAAGAATTCTACAGGGTGGTGCTTTTCAAAATGGGTCATAGGTTAATGGTTTTGGTATCAAAATGAAGTACAGTGTAGTAAGTTTTCACCATAAAAATTTTTTCTTTGTTAAAATAAACCATTTTCAAATGAAACCTGAATTGTTATTACTTTTATTAATGATTGTCAAAACGTAGGAATCTCATAGTTGCTTAGGTAACGCATAAATGATTTATCTTGAACATCAAAAATTACAAATTTTTATTGATGAATTTTTCGTGTAATTCAGCTGATTTCTGATAGCGAGAGCTATGCGCAATACTTTTAGCTGCGTTTTGATACCAAAACCATTTTTGTCACTTGAAAGGGCGAGCAGAAATTCGAAAAAAACCAGTTCACAACGCTAAATCTCTATGACCCGTTTTCAAAAGCACCACAGTGTATAGCAAATTTTACTCCCAAGTAAGCCCTCAACCTCTCGAACTGAAGCTGGAAAATATATAAAACCTTGACTCAGAGAAACTACCCGACATTACAATGAAAGAGGTGTTATACGCCTTATCTCTGATAAAAAACGGCAAAACCCCCGGTGATGACGGTATAGCAAGTGCAGTTATAAAACTAGGAGTTGTAGCCACTTTAACATCAATAAAATTACTATTAAACAAATGTCTTACAGTAGGAATCATCCCGAACAAGTTTAAAATTAACAACTATCGACCAACATCTGCTACCCCACCCATATAAACAATTGACAAAAATTATCACAAATAGGCTAACAAATAAGTTTAATGACTACCAGCCCCCAGAACAGGTGGGCTTTCGTAAAGGCTGTAGCCCCATAGATCACGTACAAACTATACGCATTCTAATTGAAAAGTGTAACTCCATCTAGCGTTCATTAACTACAATAAAGCATTTGACTCCGTCGAACTGTGAGCCATTTTTAAAGCAATGGACAACGCAAGAATTGATTTCAGGTACAAAAATCTCCTTCAGCACATCTATAAAAATGCAACCCCAGAAGTAAATATCACAGAAGACCTTAAAACAAATAAAATCCAAATAAACAGAGGCGTTCGACAAAGGGATATAATATCTCCAAAACTATTTACACTCACGTTAGAGGACATAGATTGGAATAATAAGGGCATCAAGATCGATGGCCAATACCTACATCACCTCAGTTTTGCGGATAATATCGTCCTTGTGAGTAGCAACCTAGAACAACTGCAAGAAATGCTAATTGAACCCCATTTAAACAACATAGTTACACAGCCGCTACCGCAGTTTGAGGACCCGGCGATTGTAAGCACGCTGCTAGCGGCCGGTTTAGTTATCTTTGCTTGCATTTATTGCGTGTCAAATATCATTTTATCGAAAAATGAAAATATACGTTTTGTTCCTTTCTATTTCACCTTCAAAACTATCTTTTAATTTTGACAATCGGATCACCACACGAGCATTCAGCCTCGATTGAAAACATTGAAAGAATTTGAAAGATTTACGCTACATCTCAAAAAACTACGTATCTACGAATTTTTAAAGAAAAACGCATATATTTCACATTTTCCGATTTTTCTTGGAAGATTATTATCCGATTGAGTCGAGTTATTATTATTATTATATTATTGCTAATTTCATTCGTATTTTTATTCTCAACACTACTAACACTGACTAATTTCTTTTATTTACTCAATTAAAAAAAGAATGAAAGAAGCACGTTTTTTTGCATTTAAATGTTAATAAACAATTTAATGACAATTCATTTTCGGTATAATACATGACTATCCGGTATCCTAATAATATTTTTATTAAAATTTGATTTAATTAACTTGAGTAATATGCACAAAGATTCATTCAAAAATAATATATATTTCGTTTTCTAAGGTTAAGTTTTTAGCAATAATTTGCCCAAATTGGTGAACATTCTACCATCTCAACAAAGAACTAAGAGTCAAATATTTATTTTAAACAATCTATTCATGTTTTATAGTAAATTCTTTTTATTTTTGCTTTGGTGTCTAATTTTAACCCTCGTGAAAGTAGAATTTTCTTATCAATTTTCCCAAGTTGTCATTTTTCTGTTCTTGTAAAACCTCAAAATAAAATCTATTTGGACTTATTTATAATCGATTTGGTATTTAGATATACTTGTGTAATTTTAAAATACTACAATTAATATTTTCAAAATTAAACTTAAAAATGATTTGATTATACTGTTTCATAAAATAAAATGTTACGGATTAATAAGTTAAAGACAAAAATTTTAAAAATTGATATATGAAAATCTAAAATTTGTTTCGAAGTCGCTATTTTATTAAATTCTTCAATACATATGAGAAATTGTTGTGCTTAATACATGTAAAAACGTGTGCGTTATTTTTTTTTGTACTTACGTTGAATCTTTGCAAACCGAACGCATACAAAAATCATTTTCAAGCACAATTTTACTGTCGATGTCACTAAGACTGACATTAAAACGCGACTTGAATCAAATAATCAAGTTTTGTTTGTTAGAATCTGAGTGACAGTCACGCCCTCGTCGTTGAAGCATATCTCCTATTTTCCCCCGTGCTTTTACTTCCGTTTGCTAATTTATCAGTCATAAATACAAATACATACGTAGGTGTAGAGATAGAAAATATATTAGATGTCGGTTGATCGTATCCCCGCTACTTTTCACTTTTCAAAGGGACCAAAAACCTTTTCATACACTAAAGTCATTGATAGCCTTACTTTATTAACATAATTCGATTAACCCGAACGTTTGTGCTTGCGTAGTTACAATTTATTATTAAATTTTCCTACAATTTATACATAAATTCGTTACCAGTAACACGCTTGGTACATTAAATTTATAATTAGTTTATTTGTTGTTGGTAACAAATTTTGTACCTCTTCTTATTAACGTAATAAGTCAGTCAGAAAGCATTTCATGTATTATATGGTTTATGAACTGCTAAAACAAGTCAGCACTTACGGTTAATTACAGGTTGCCCCATTTTTTAAATTCATTTTGCAATTTGCTATAACGTAAACAAAGTCGCCCAACGATGTACATTTTCGAAACGCACCACTGATGTAAATCAACCATTATTGGCATTTATTGGTATACTTTATGGCCCTAATTATTGTAATAACTTTATTAACGTAAATGTACTTTATTAAAATTTGTTTAAATAAAACAACATTAACTTCAATTTTAACCGAAAAGTTTTGATTTTTACTCAAGGAAATTATGTGCACATAGAACGGATGAGTTGCATTCTATGAAACTTAGATAAAGGATTAAGCAAATTTGATGATGTATTTATTATCTGTGCTTCCAGGTTTGTTTTACAATCAATAAACTAATCGTTTTTAAATAATTTGTGTTCATATTAAGCTATAATTTTCACGTGCTTACTTTAAAAGTTATTGATTAATGTTTATTTAGCTCCTCATTACACCAGGAAAGTCTTACACTTTGTAGCTATCATTTGAAAGATAACAGAGGGTTGTTAAATTATTTCATTAGTTATTTAGTCCGTGATATGTACTTTTTTTTAGAAAAAATAAACCCATACAGTATTGTTAGTTGTAAAAGAAAAACACTTATTAGACAAAATTATCGATACCGAACATTCCGTTCCGTTCAGAAAGTGTTAAGAAAATTTACTTATAATAATCTAATGAATACACTATTAAAGTAAAACTACGCTAACAAAGTTATTATCACATCCGCCTTCTCTGTTAATACAGTTATATTTACATTATTATTAAGGAGAAGAAAAAAATTTTAAAAATTTTTTATTTAATTAGATGTAATTTCATATTTGAACGCAGTTTTTGATTCTGTTAAACTTTATTCAATAACAAAATTTGTATTTGTCAAATATAAAGATACTTTACTCTTGAGTAAAATTCATATTTTTGACAAACTGGTTTTAAAAATGTTATATCTGATCATTGCATTTTAGATTTTAAAACATGCAGAACTTTTCATAAAAATCGCTTTTATTTGTAAAATTAATAATAAAAAGTATACTATATGTGGCCAACTTAAGTATATGTCTATTTAGTACCCTATTTCTCTTTTTAATATGGATAAAATCCGTTTTGATAAATAAATTAATGTCAAAGAATACAAAATTGAACACTATTGATTGACTTTTGTTTATACAGAGTGTTTCAGTATAGTATGTCATAAATTTAAATGGTGATTCTGAGTGATTTTGAGAAAAAAGTTTATGTGAACCTAGGTCCGTTTTCGCTTTTTCTATAAAATACAAGGCGTTAAAATTTGCATTTTTTTTTTGGTTTTTTCTTAATAAGTCCGGACCTGTTTTAAATCTATTTATCACACTACCAGGAGGAGGACATTTTCAGCAATTTATTTATTTTTTTTCATTGTTAAATGTTTGTTGTTTATTAAGTTATATACTGACTCAAAATTTATTAATGACTTTTTTAAAAAATAAGAAATTATTGCTATTTATTCATTAATTTTCTCACGAAAACGCTTGGTGATACAAACAAAATTCAAGAGACTATTTTTTAATAGAAAGTTCTAGAATTAAAAACAATCTTTGTTTTATGAAAAAACAGAGACGCAACATGTTTTTTGCAAAATATTCAATATAGAGGAAGCCAAAACGGACATATGTTCATATGAACTTTTTTTTTAAATCCCTCATAGAATCATTACTCACATATATGAATTTTGGAATTATGAAATCTGAAACACCAGTATACAACCAGTACTGTTTCGTGCGCGCACTTTTAATATTGCGTTTAAAAAGTAGATTTATTTAAAACCAGTTTGACATTCTTTTAGGTTCCTCAGTGGCTACAATTTAAAAATACTTTTGATTATATAAGGTATCCCACTTTCATGGACCACCTGTCAACTTTGACTTTTTAAATAAAAACACACATTTTTTTATTTTTATTCTAAATCTACGTAAAAACTATGGGGAGTTTATGTCTTACTCAAAAATGATAATTTTTTGAGATATGGATACAATCACTTTTTTGGGTCAGGTCATTTGATATATTAAACCTTAGGGCGATAACGATCTTAACTGTCCATAATTTAATGGTTATACAATGGTTATACAGAGTATGAAAAAAAAATGTTAAACTTTGTAATGAAAAATGAAGAAAAACATGATAAAATCAAATATAATCGATGTACAATAAAATTTTCTACAAGCTTGCTATTGATATCTGTCTACCAAAACTCAACTGTCAAACTTGCTTATTTCATGAAAAATACACATTTCATCAAAACATTTTTATTGACAACTCAAAATTATAACATTTACAACAAAATTGCTGGACAGATTATTTTAAATAACCGACAGAAATATCTGAATAAATTGTAAATGATAAATAATTCTTAGTAACCGTGTCAGCATTCAAAACCTGTTTTTGTCAGATATTGATAAGGCGTTGTACCCGATAAGGATGGAATTTGTTTTTTTGTAACGCTCATATACAAAAGTTTTTAAATCTTCAACTTTATCTGCTATTCGTTGCACTCCAATAGCATGGTTCTCAACTGTTGATAACGATAACGATGTCGAATTGCACAACCCTTTTAATACAAGCATCTTTCCTAGTATTGGAAATTGTAGTTCTTTAAATCTCTGCTATAGCTTTTTAGTCAGCTTGGGAATATCGTTGTTGTTTCGGATTATCGGCTTCCATTCGATTTTCGAGTGGAATAAATCAACTAACTAATTCACTCATTATTACTAAGGCGGCTATCTCACCAACAATGCGTGACGGCGACGATACCGAAAATGCATTATTAAATTATAGCGATTTTTCGGCGGTCAGTTCCTACAAAGATATTACATCCAATCTACGCTACCGTTACCCAATTTCTACAAAAATAATCGACTTTATCATGTATTATTTATCAGTGTTTATTATGTTTTTGTTAAGTGAAGACGAAGCAGTCGTAGCGACATTCTATTATTTAAGAAAAAGCAAAGGCGCAGCTTTTGAGTTTACCCGTATATTACTTATTAGTAAAATACGGGTGAATTCAAAACTTGCTGTTGGGATGGTGAAACAGAAGATGGAGTAGAATAGTGCAGAGAAGAAGACCCAAAATACAGTGAATATTGTTAATAAAGGGCTGTTACTAGGAGTAGGTATGTGCGTTGATGAAACATAAGAAGAATTAGAGTAGTGCAGAGACGTAGACCCAAAATGTAGTAAATAAGGTAAAGAAGGGTTACTTGGCGTATCAATTACTGGGCATAAACTGCCTGAATATGATTTCTGGTTTCTTGACTTCTGGAAGTAGGTTTTTAAAAAAATGTTTTCGAAGATTGGTTGACGTTTCAAAACTTATGTTTATTATTCACTTGCCGGCTACTAGATATTATTGAAATAATATTATAGGTTATTTTACAGCATCTCAAATAATGAGCTGCAATATTTTTTCATTTCTATGACAACACTATCATTGTTCTAACCTTTCTTAATTTTGGAAATGACTTCTTTCGGTTTATAAATATCCAGCAGTTGACAAGCCAATCATGCCAACCAAGTTCAATAAAGCAATATAATCTAAAAAAAATCGCACAAGTACAAAAATTTTATACTTTCTGGATATAACTACGATTTTAACATATTTGCTAGAGCTCAAGGTTTCAGATGAAGGTTTAAGTAGCATAACCAGCTCTGTTTCTATTTTCATATTGATCATCAAGCCCCAATAAAGCCGCTAGGAATGTTTTAGTTTATCAAGTTTTTTTTTGTGCGTTGGTCCGCTATAAACTGAAACTGTTTTGTGTGAACATCATACTTAGATCTCCTTTAAAATACAGTCCTTGTCAAAGCTCTGTTTCTATCTTCACATTGATTATCAAGCATCAGAGATGTTTTAGTTTTCCAAGTTTTTTTTTGAGAGTTGGTCCGCTATAAACTGAAACATTACTGTTTTTTTGTGGACACTATACTTAGATCTCGTTCAAAATACAGCATTTGTCAAATATATTCAAATCAGCACTATTTCCATTCGTATTGATCATCAAGCATCAGAGATATTTTAGTTCACCAGAGGATTTTGTTCTGTGTTGGTCAGCTCTAATCTGAAACATTGCTGTTTTGTGTGGACACCATTCTTATATATCTGTATTTCAAATAGAGAAAGTGCAAAAAAAATTATTTCTTATCTAAACTAAGAGGTTTATAATATTTGGAGTATTGAAGTATAGTAGTCAAAAAGTGTGTATCTGACAAAAATGCTTTATTGTTAAATTTAGTTCAGTTTGTCAATAATCATTATCACTCCCTTCACACAGCTATTCTTCTCTTTTTGGTAACTTTGAACTACTGGAAATTTTCCAACAGAGGAAGAAAAGAAAGTGATAAAAAAATGTTCACAATGCTTTTATAAATCACTTTATTTGCTTCATAGTTGACTTTTCCAAGAGTTTTTGATTAAATGACATATACAGGTTATAACATTTTGGCATCTCTAATTATTTGTAGTTTGCCATTTACATCTTGTTTAACGTGGATACTTTTACTTGGTTAGTACTTGAGTTTAACTAGGAAAAAATTACACAACTGTTATAATTTTGCATTTGAATTACAGAATTAAATAAAAAAAAATTTAACAACTTTTTGGATTTTAATTTTTTAGATCCGAATTCATCGCAATTCATTATGCATCTAGGGTAGATCAGGGCACAAATCATACATTTTAGATATAAACTCCTATATTAAAAGTAAAATGCAAACTGTAGCGCCACATGTGGCTGTTGGGGTAATTACATACGTACATTACTTAAGTAATTTGTTAAAATCTGTTTCCTCACTCCGAAATACATAATTATTTTAAACAGAAATTGTAGTTTCTTTTAACATTTAATAATTGAAAGTATAATTACACAGTATTACTACCAAAATCTCAACAAATTTTTAAAAAAATACAAACACCATATTCGCCACACACTTATGATATTTGTTCTTACACTTCTTATCTTTTTGATGTAAATTATATTTCATCACTCTCAAAAAATCTTAACTCCTGGATAAAAAGGTCTCTCCCAATTGTTTATTTTTAAATCTCCTATACAGGGTGAATCATATTTAGGTTTAAAGTTTTCAAGGTGTATTTCTACTCAAAATATTTAAAAAGGTTCATATAAACATTGTCAAAAAAGGTCAACTGTCGGAGTTGTAACCGTTTAAAGATAGCGTCCAAAACTGATCAAACCTGTACTTCATCATGGGTGCGGCTAAAAATCAAACAGGCTAATAAATAATTATGTATTGCACAAGAATCCATAAATTTGTAGCCAAAAAAATAATGATTACATACATAAGTATTGAAATATATATAACGAACATAAAACAATAAATGTTCAAAATACCCTCTATTAGCTGCAATACAGGCATCACAACGACGAATAAAAAAAGAGTACACTCTCCAAATAGAAGTTTTTTGTCGTATTTCGTTGGAGCTATTTATTATTCTTTCCAGCAATTGTTCTTGATTATTGATTTCCTCTCGGTAAACCAACTACTTTAAAGTACCCTAGAAGTCCAGAGGGTTCAGATCCGGACTCCTTGCGGGCCATCTGATTGGTCCAAATTTACCAATCCACTTGTCAGGGTAATTCTGGTCAAGCCACCTAGAAACATTTCTGCCAATGTGCGGGAGTGCCTCGATTTGCTGGAAGATTAATTCTTGTCTGACATTTAAAGGCACATCCTCTAGTTTGTGATGCAGGTTGTTTTCTAGGAAATGCAAATACAAATTGGCGTTCAAACGGTTGTCAAGTTTTTGTTGCTCCAATACTGTATTATTACAAACTCCTGCCCAAAAATTAAACCAGAATTTTTGTTGGAATCGTCTGCTTCGAGTTACCAAAGGATTATTCAAGGAATAGTAGTGTAAATTCCTAGAGTTTGTAATACTATCACGGGTGAATATTGCCTCATCAGTCTGTTACATTTGAAAGAAAGTTTAAATTGTCATTAATTCTCCTACAAAGCCACTGGCAAAAAGCTCAACACTGATTGGCATCCCCGGGATGCAATGCTTAAACACCAATATATAACAGTGCAACTCTTTCCTACTTAAAATTCGTGACACAAAACTTTGTGGCAATCTCAACCGGGCAGAAATTTGACGAGTACTGGTTGTTGAATTTTCCACAACACGGTCAATAACGTCTTCCTTGCGTTGGACCATTTTTGCCGGTTGCTGTCTTCCTCCCCTCGAACTCGATCAAGACCAGCTTCACGAAGTCGTCTGAAAGTTGACGTGATTACTGGATGGGACGAAATTCTTCTCGTCAGGAATCGGCGACGGTATTCTCTTTTAGCTTCTAGTGCATTTCCGTCGCTAAACCCATATACGTATAGTACCTTTTTTTATCTAGAAAACATAATTGGTTTTTGAACGCCATCTTTAAACGGTTATAACTCCGACAGTTGACCTTTTTGAAAAAATTTTCTAAATACTTTTTAAATATTTTGAGCCAGGAAATACACCCTTGAAAACTTTAAACCTAATTATGATTCAACCTGTATATTAATTTAATTGCAGATAATTTCCAAGTACTGACCAACAATAGTAAAAAAAAATACGGATAAAACACTGGTAATTTGGAAATAATGACATCATTTATTTCACAACATCACAGGGAAATGTTTACACAATTTAAAAAAGAATTATAAAAGGAAGATTTTAACCATAGCAAAACCGGGAAAAATGTCCTCATTACACTCGCTGCATTTTCTCTCTAAATGGCTAGGCTGATTTGTTGCATGAAATAGCATTTTGAGCGGGGATCACCAGTAATCATCTTCAATTTTTCTACTAAATTTTTATGAAACTCAAAGTTTTCTAGCTGCAAGGGTCCAAACTCTCCCACAGCGAAAGGCACACAGAAAAGTTTTGACTCACCACATACTTGTACTTATTTATCTTTTTTTTTGGCTGCTGAGTTTGCAGCATGTGCGGTCAATTTAAAAAACGCTTCTATATGTATAAAAAACTAGTGTATCGTTGCATGTTGCATACCAAACTAGAGTTTGACCTATGGACCATAGAACTACAATCCTTCCTTCAGGACGGTTTTCCTTGTTTCTGGAGATACCGATTGGTTCCAAAGGCGAAGGGAATTGGGCTGTCAGCAGTAGGTGTTTAATAATGTTTAGTAAAAATTTCTATGTGAGAGGCTAGCACTGCGTTTGCAGGATAACCCATAGCGCCTAGACTTGGTGAGAAGAGTTTTACACTCACAATGGTGGGAGGTGCAGACATAAGATTAATAGAGAAGAAAGACGTACATACAAATAACTGCATCATCTAAAAAAGTTTCAATGTTTTAGAAGGGATTATAGAAAACCAACCACTACTTTCTTTTTTTAGAGAAGCTTGGAATAGAGCCTGTTCCTGTATTGACGGCAGAACAAAAGATTCGATCTTTTTTTGTATCATCCAATTAACTCAAATTTTTTTGTCAAGACAGATTTGGAGGAAAACTGCCCTGACTAGTCTCACAAAAAGCTAATGCATCCTTGCAAAAGGCTACGTCATCTGCATTTGAACAATAAGGAAACATTATATTCACAAGATGAGTCACACTAAACACGGAAGACACAAAAGCGGGTATGGAATGTCGATGGGCTTTCTCAAGACTAATCCACCATAATTAATAGGGGGTGTGGCAAGTGTCTACTGTTGGTCATTAAAGGAGGAGTTAGATAAACTTTTAAATGTTTTCTTGATAACATTGGGGACTTCTCTGTTTGTTTATGTAGGAAATGACCGCATAAGAAAGGTTAGTCTTGGGATGTCAAAACAATTTTTTAAAGTAAAATAGCCAACGGGACTGTGTCTCTCACATTTGCTTGTGTAAATTTTTAAACTTTTTTCCAAAATTCTCTATCACGGGTTTGAAACCTTCCAAGACGATGTTAAGCTTCCTCCGCAAGAAGACCATCATCAAGGTACCATGCGTTTAGTTCCGTGTGCAACTACTGAGTGGATGCTCAAACAAAAAACCATGGGACCTGGGGGTCTCCTTGTTGTGCTCCAACATGGTATTTCATCCAAAGAAGGGTGTAAAGTAGCAATGCCACATAAAATTGTATAGTTTTGGTGTGTTGTTCAGAATGGCATTGAACATGTCATCTTATTCAAGGGAATTAAAGGCGTTGGATACGTTTATTTTTAAATTTAGAGTTCAAAAAAATTTTTCAAACTGTGAACTTTTAGTTCCAAAATCAAGTTGTATGGGGTCTAGCTTTCTCTCAATTTTTTGTTGTTGTAACTATATTCGTGCGATGCTGTTAGTTGACGAAACCTGTTCCTCACAGCTATATTCCGAAAGCCGCCAATCTTCTTCTCAAAAGCACAAAGTAAAGCTCCATTCTTCAGTAATGTTGGGGTTTATAGATGACATTACAGCTACAACTATTGGCCAATGATATCATGACGCCCACTTCTCCCGTAAACGCTCAACACATGTTTTAAAGGTTTTGAGGAAAAAGATCATCAATTCCTGAAGCGGAGTCGTTAGGCAAAGACCAAATTGCTGGTGCCATGTCTAAGTCTGTCACAGCTAGTGTTTTAGTATTAAGGAAAGGAGGCTCCGGCAGTAGCAAGGTTCTCAAAGGTTGTAGATGTTTTTCTAGTAGCTTTGTGTACGTCTCATTGTCATTATTCGCTAAGGTGTCTAAAGAGGAAAAAAGTTGGACTGCGCCTCGTATGTTACCCTCGAACACTTTCATCTTCACGCGGTCTGCGAGAGAACTCGGTTTAACCGACTTTCTTGTCTGAATTGGTAGTTGAAAAAACTGGGTGATGTGACGTTTTACTTGGTTGGGAAGTGATTTTGATTTGAAATCTTTTGTGTGGGATGCGCAAGAAAACATATGCAAAAGTTAGTAGTCGTTTCCAGAAGCAAACGCAAACCTCTATGACTGTAGTCAACTTGCTTGTCGCAATTAGTCTCACACCTATTGGTATTCGTTTCAAGACACGAATCTCCTGCCTTTGAAGGTTTTCACCGGGTCAAAGCAAAAAAGACATTGCTTTCATTTGAGGAGTTACTCTGAGTACTGCTCACGGAAACACAGGTTTCACAAAAGCAAGGGTTCTGGGAAAGTCCTAGAGTTGTTACTTGATCATCTGTGAGATTCGCGCACAAATGATGTAGCCACGTTGAGCATCCAGCACAAAAAACAAAATATTGTTAACCCATTTTAGGATGATTACAAGGACAGTACTTCTTTACCATCTGTCTAATAAAGATGACTGGCACAAAAAAGTAGGTGGCCAGTGCGGGATTATTTTTAGAGTTGCGTATTAATTGTTAAGTTTAAGAGGGAAAAAGTCACATCGTTTCAGAACTTACTATAAAAGGTAGGGTTCAAAGAGTTTCCCTTTCTGTTTTCTTCTTTACGCAAGTTGCTCAATCCTCAACCCTATTCCTCGAAGATTTTCAATTTAAAAGTTTGTTTGATTTTGAAATGACAATAATTCACTAAATAAACCAATAAAGTTTTTAAAAAAATTTATGAAATTTACTCTTAATGAATAAATTGTTAAACCCTTAAGTTTAAACACAATTTTCAACCCACTTGCACTTTAAATATAGTCCTCTATTTATCTTTTTTTTAAAAGTTTCTATATATACAGACCAAATTTCTGAAATCTATACTTAATGAATAAATTTTAAAACTTTTACTGCAGTTAAAATCAACAAACATTTATTTAAATAAAATCCCATTGAAATAAATTGTGTTCTAAAATTTCAAATATTTTTTGTGAAATTAACTAAACAAAAATTTCTCATTAAACACGAAATTGCCGAAGATTGTAATTAAAATCTGTTCTAGTAACGTAATTTACCATTGATTAAAAAAAGTAAAGTATTTAAAGCTTTAATTAAAACACGTGGGATAGTACGACGTTTAAAATCAAGGCATTGTCCTGTTTTCAGTTAAAATAATTACAAAAGAAAAAACTTAACAAAACAATTTAAATTTCTCTATTAATTTTTGTATATTGACTAGTAACTTTCAATTTAGATCATTAGAATTGAAACTCTGTTGAAACACACATGAGCAATAGGCTCATACATGAGTGAGAAAACACAATCGCTTGCCCAGTGGACCATACTTGTACGTCGAAGGCTGGATAAGTTTGTATAAAAGTTTTTGTTCCTATTTTTAGCGAGATCAAAGTTACATTTCCGTTTAAAGCCAATCCCAGCTTCATTTTGTACATCAGTGGGATTTTAATTGAACATTGGTTTGTGCACCAATGAACGCTTCCACTGAATTATCTTAATAAATTTTATTATTACACTTTTTCGTCTCATTGATTTAACTAACAAACAGCACGTCTAAATTTTGGGAAAACGTTAAATTCACTTTAATTAAAAAAGTGTACACAATAAAACTTTACGATAAATTTATTTATTAGTATCAGCTTCGTAAGCGGATTTCCAAATATCGACTAAGCAAACGGACGAATGAAATCTGTAAAACATCATTAAAGGCACCGTCATATGCCCGAGAATAGTCCACAAAACTTTCCCATAGAAATTATATCGGTGATCTTGTAGTCCGTGTGATTTAATCTCAAATGTTTGTGTGATCCACAATGAAACGTTGCACACAATCAAAATGTTATCAGTTCCCTACCAGGTTTCTGCTGCCTCAATTCCCTCGAATTACTACAGCGTCGCAGCCCATCGATTATTAATGGAGTTTGAACCAACATTTCTAGTACCTACGACATATTAATTATATTTTTATTAAATCGGCAATATAAATTTTTTTTGAAAACCAATTTATTATTTTTAAATTTGATTACGTTTAGTTCACCTGTGGGTATGCTATGAAACTCTAAGGATTTCAATCGATAACCAAATTTCAGTATTTTTCTAAATTCTACTGTCAAGTCTATTAATTAAATCTATGCTATTTCCCAGGTATTGTAGTACAGTATTTTTATACCAATCTATATTGCATTAAAAGTAGAAGTTGTACTAAATCAATTTAAAAAAAACTAAAACATAGGTTTATTTAAAGTTGCAATTTTACAAATTTTTCATATAGTTTTCCAGAATATTTTTTTACATAAAATAATTTTCGTAAACTTTAGATCCTTTAATTTCGCTCCGATGTACTTTTTAGATGAGAAAAATGAAAAATTTTCAATTTAGTTGAAAATTTTTTTCTGTAGTTGCAGAATGTTTAGAATGTATTTAATCAAATTGTATAATAAAAAACTTGTTGCCCTTGCCCGTTAATTTGATACAGATTTAGTATCTCAAGCAGCCTATCTAAAGTATGGAAGACAGTACAGCAAAATTACCACGTGAAAATTACTCAGAATGTCGAACATCGTATACCTGTTTTATTCACAATTCTTTGAACAAATTTGAAGAAGTGCATGAATAATTATTGAAACAATACTTAAAGTCACACCACTATAAGCATATTGTGCACGGAATGGTCCATTTCAACGCGATCAATTGAACGTGACCTTTTGAACGCGATCGATTGACCGTAATACGTTTCAACGCAGGACGTTTGAACCCACGGACTATTAAACACGAGACACATGGATGTAGAAACCGTTAAACGCAGTAAAGTTGGACGCTAACACGTTTGATCGCAAAATTAATTTTCATTTTTCTAGATTCAAATTAAGTAAAGTGTTTTGCTAAATAAATTCCATTATAATAGCAAAATGCATCACTTTATTTTATTTACCGGTTTACACGTTAATTTAATACAGTAGAGCAAAATTCGCACGTGAAAATCACACTTAAAGAAATGCAGGAACAATCATGTCACAATACCTGCCGTAACTGAAACTCAAAATCATACCACTATAAGCACACTGAGCACGGAATGACCCATTTCAACGATTTCAGCACGGATTCTTGAACACGACGCACATAGACGTAGATGTGTGCCGTTTGCTGCAGATAGAAAGGTAGAGTTTGGTTTGTTTTTTTTATTTGTTATTGTTAGGAAAACAACAGAAAGATTAGAGCCCTTTTTCAGAATGTAAGAATCCCTCAGTTATTGACAGCTGTGGTTGACTATATCCTCAAATTGTTACCAAATGTATGATTGTGCAAGAAAATGTTAAATTTAAGATTTTCCTTACTGTTTCGATATTGGAAACGAACACGGATTGTTTTAGTGACTGTACACAGATAAAAAAATTAATTAATCAAATGAACTCTGGCAGTATCTATGCACCTTTACTTCATTTGCCTACATTTCATAATTTACTGTGCAACGTTGCAAAATAAAAATTATTGCTGGAACGTTGTTAACCAGATAATACTGAATCTGAACAAGTAAACTATCAGATTTTCACAGTTTTGCTAATAAAATACCAATTGTTTTAGTCAATTTAAAGACAATAACTGACGAACAAGCCTATATACAGAAGCAGATTAAGTGAAAGAAATTTTATCAATACAAAAGGTTTATTTTGAATTTGAATTGATCTTACCAACTAGTGTCAAATAGCTCCAAAAAACGGTCTGTTTCGACTTCGGTGGGCTACCCTGTATACTTTTAGTGGTACTTTTTGAATCAATTGTGATGATTATGATATCAAGTCATTTAGAAATTACAGAAGCAAACTTTGTATAAAGTAAGAATTGAGGTTTTCATCCACGAAGTCATTATTAAAATATAAAAATCTTTCGGGATTGAACCGTGTCAATAATAGATGCCAACGTTTACAACAAGGCAAACGAACACAAGTTTTATATAAATTGTTAGATGTAAGGTAATTAACTTATCCAGGATTTGACTTGGTTGGCAAAATAATTACCTGACTTTTAGCAAACTATCGTTCGTTTGTTTGTTTCTAATTTCTCGCTTTCATGAAGTTCCTTACGATAGTGGAAGAAACAGCTACGGTTATCATTTCGACACATTTTTTTGTATAAAGAATTTGCAGTTTGTATAAGAACAAATTGAAAACATTAGTTAGAAGTCATCCTAAGAATGTATTAAATATTGCCCTAATGATAATAAAAGTTTTAATAGTCATTGTAATAAGAAATTACAGAATTAGATAATGTTAATCCCAAATTATGCAATTTTGGAAAAACTACTTTGCAATTAATCTTTACTAGGCTCACTGGGTTATGGGGTTTACTGTTCCCGATGCTCAGTCTACAAACGTCCAACTTGGTTATAAAAACTGGACACTTAAATAACTGTTACTGGAAAGTAACTAAATTAAGTTTAATTTTATAGTAATAAAAATGTTAGTTTTCTAAATAGCATTTATAAATTAATTGATCTTACCTTTGTTAAAACTGAAATTATACTTAGCACGTCTCCAAACTGCAGAGCCGGAATAATGCTAAATATTGCATTAAGAAAAAACGCTGGTATGCATACAAAAAGAAGTATGTCGTCTAAAAGCGATACCGCATGACTGTTAATGTCTAGTTTCGTAATTTGTCGGTATGCACAAACTCCAGTTATTATCATCAGCATTAAAAGTATTATATCGGTTAGAGATGCAACGAACAAAGCCAAATTTGTATGTTTCCTAAAAGAATAAAAACATTTTAATATTTTTAAGCGAAACAACTTTACAGGAAACTTTTTAAAAACACATTTGCATTTTAATATGAGCTTAATGTTGTAATTAGTGTAACACAAATGCAATTAATGCTCTATACAATGTTGCGTTTCAAAATGAGAGATACATTTATTGAATTACAATAAATTCTATTGTGTGTTATAGCATTAATGGAAGCAAAATTAAATTTTAAATAGATAAAATGTTTATATTAAACATCAAATTTTAGTGCTTTAATGTTTGGCGTTTAATTGAAATTAACATTGTAAACGTAAAAATTTTAACATGCTCCTTAAAAAAATTTTTGCGAAAAATTAATGTAATTATCTTTAACTGTTTTAAAACAAAAAATTATTTAAAATTTAATAACTGCATCGCTCTTATGAATAAAAATAATACAGGTTTTATTAGTTGCCTTCTTTATAGTGTACTTCTATGTCTATGTGATGTATTAAATTGAACTGGTTCTCTTTGAAATTTCTAAAATAATACTATTACTTTTCGGATTAAATTTCGAAATGGTAACCCTAGTTGCCAACGTTTCGCCACCTACCGTAAAAGACGTTTGTTTTTCGCCCTGATAAAGCCCCTTACGATTAGTGACAAAACGTTGGCAACTACGATTACCATTTGGACACGGTTTAGTCCCGAAAGACGTTTTTGATTTAACAGTTACTCTGGCCGTGGATTCTTCAGTTCTTACAAAATATAATGACAGTTGAGTGTATTTCTTTCCTCTAATTAAGTTTCTAATTTTAAATTTCATAAAATTTCTAGGTAAAGGTAGGGTTAAAAATAACGGTCTTAGGTTACATAAATGGCCGACGTTTCGCCCACAACTGCACAATTTTGTGACCAAGATGGTTTCCAATTTACTTTTTAGCCTCGATAAAGCCCTCGCAGTTGTGGGCGAAATGTCGGCCTTTTATGTAACCTAAAAGCGCGTTCTTACTAGTCGATTTTAGTTGATCAACAAAAGTTGAATAAAAAACTGTTGTGAGAACCTGTCTTTCAATAGAGTTAATCAACTTTTTAGTTGAACAACAAAAGTTTGATCCAGTCAAACTTTTATTGTTCAAGTGGTGCGTCATCACGAATTGTTTTCAAGTTGAGGCTTGTCTTGAAACGTGTGAACTAGACAGTCAACTTTTGTCAAATACGTAATACATAGATAAATAGTGTAGTACGTTTGCAACTGGTAGCGGTGCACTTGCCTGTGTTTTGATTTGTGAAAATAAATTATTTAAAGTAAAAACTAGTTCAGAAAAATGAACTTAAAGTGGCCTGAAACTGTTATGATTAAATTTTTGGAACTATATCATTGGCATGATTGTCTTTGGAACCATCGAACGAATAAATATAGAAATAGAGATGCTCGAAAAAATGCTTTGGAATCTATTGCGAAGGAAATGGAAAACTTCTGCTCTTACTATCGCTGATTTATAGCTATTTATGGTATATGTGTTTTAGTAGGCAGATTATCCACGCGCAAGAATTTTACTAAAACACGAATGCAAAACAAGATTTTATCCACAATCAAACCAATTTAGTTAAAAACAAGTAATCTGACAGTTCTAACATTTCAATGTAATAGCAAATATTAGAAAATTTAGTGAAACTTTGGGCGGCTTTGCATTATTAGTTGCTAGGATGCTTGTTTATTAAAACAATATTTGTGAAAAAATTAGAAATTGTTTGTGTGCGTCGTTTTGAAAAATGTCAGAAAGTGATTCTTTGCCGGTAGAAATTAAAGCAGAAGCTGAAGAAGTAACCCTGCAACTGTTGCCGGCCAAATCTAAAGATGCATACATAAAAGAATTTGCTACCTTTAATACATGGAGAAAGAAAAGAGGTGCAAACATCATAAACGAGAACGTTCTGTTGACTTATGTTTTAAATGTAAGAAGCAAGTTTGCCTCCTTGTCGATGTGGACGAAATATTCAATATTAAGAGCAACTTTGAATGTGTATAGAAATATTGACATATCAAAATACGGCAAATTAATTGCTTATCTCAAGAGACAATCAAAAAACTACAAGGCAAAGAAGGCAAAAGTGCTTGAGAGGGGACACATCGAACAATTTTTGAAAACAGCATCTGATGAAAAGTACTTAATGATGAAGGTACAACCAATTTTCCTTTCAATGCAATGAACTGGTAAACTTAAATATTGAACATGTGATAGATAAAGGATCTTTTATCTACGTGTCCATGCCAGAAAACAAAGACCAATATGTCCAGAAGTTTCACTGTATTAGACGAAGGATTCTCTGTTAATGTTATGGAGATATGCAAGAAATACATACGCCTACGTCCTAAAAGTACTATTTCTGCAGGGAAGATTTTTTTTAGATATATAAATTCAAAATGCACTGTGCAACCTGTGGAATTAACACTGTTTCCAGAATCCCCTCATGATTGCTTCTTTCTTAAAACTTCTAGACTTCGTCTAAGCACATGATACATAGTACGCCGTTCTTGCGGCGACTCTATATGGCAAGTGTTAGTGATATTCTCCTCTTGAGAGGCACGGGCGTGGAGGCCATTTAGTTGATGAGGGTATATAGAAGAAGCTATCAACTAAATCGATATTGCTAGAAAATTCAAGGAAAATCCAGCACAATGCAAGAGATCTTCGCGATGCAGTCTTCCTAAATGTGGTTTAGTATAATCTAATCCTGAGGTTGCAAATAAGTTTACTTTTGATTGTTAACGTGAATGCCAATATTAAAGTTAATAAAATTGTTACTAAATTTTTGCAAATTTTTTCTTTGAATTTTATATATTACAAACCCAATAATGTTTTATGGAATATTAAACACTAGATGTTTTATGGTGTTATGAATCGTTTCATAACTTAGCATAATAATCGCTCTATAATATGGTGATTGTGGTAAAACAAAAATCAAGACTATTGAATGATGTATAAAATGAGCATTCATTGGTTTGCAAATCAATGAAGAGTAAATGGGAACAGAGGAACTGTGCGTACCAAAATTGTGTTGGTATAAAAAAGCGGATATATTTCTAAAAGATGTTACAAATACAAGAGATACCTCATCAAATTTAGTAAGTATACTTTTATTGTTTACATAGTTTTATTATTACATTAACTTTTAATTATTCACATCAAGTCGTGTATCAGATTTAGATTGCCAGAGCACAGCTCCAGGTCCCGCAAAATATTCAGCGATATTCATCACGCACACTAAAACGCTAATGTTGGGGAGTTGCGACTTCCTAACTTAATGCAAATTAACTAAACCATTTGCTTCAGTTCCTTGTGTTCCCCAAGATCCCGGTATAATGCGCCTAGTATTTAAATTAAAGGAGTCTGTTGGTGTATATTTTTCACCCGAACTCATTTTTAACCAATTATGTAATGCTAAAGTTGCTTTAACAATTCCGTCCACCTTAGTAATTCCAACCGCTATAGGGCGTTCAAAACTCTAAATCTAGAAACTAAAATTCCAAAGGCATTTTCAACAATGCGACGAGCTTTGAAAAATAACAAAATTAAAGATTTTTGTTTTCTAGATAAATGAGCACTTCTTCCAAAGGGTTTTGGGTAGGACCTTAAGAGAAAGCATCGTCATTACAAATACTCCATCTGTGGAAAAAGTAAATTATTCCTAACATCTTCTAATGCTGCATTCAATGATGATTTTACAAAAACGGCAAAGATCATTTGCTCGACCATTTGGGCTTGCGTCGAAATGGCGAAAGCAATGGATCAACGCACGCAAATAAGATTAAGCTATTTAGTGCCTTTATAATTATAATATTCTGATCCACTGTGAGGAGGCATTTTGTATTACAATATGTTTTCATCTCAACGCCCCACAACAGTTGGAATGATTCCATCGAGAGTAGATTAATTTTGCTTCTAATCTTCTTCATTTTGTGGACCTGTAACAAGAAAAATAAATTAAACATGTTGTGTTATATTTAATTCCAATTGTTAGCATTTGGTGTAAAGTATTTTAATGAAAGTCTTTTCTTTTGGACTTACAACATGATGAAGCTGAAAGCCCAAATAATGCAATAGGAGGACCGAAAACGAAAAATGAATTTCCTCCATCATCAGCTTCATCTGCGAGTTTATCTGTTACTGCTAGTAATAGTCAGGAAGAAGCTATATCAATAGAAAACATAGAAACTGCCAACTCGGCTACGCCTAAACAATCAAAGACATCACATGTCTTTTTGTGCATCTCAGAATAGAAAAGAAAAATATAAGTTGTTGATGAATTCGACATATTTGCCAAAACATATCCTTTACAGCGAAGAAAAAATGCCTCTTTGATGCACTAATGTGCCAAAACAAATTCAAACTCTAATCAGAGAAAAGCGATTGCAGCTTCTAACTAGAGAGTCTCAGTATCAATATTATTTATCTCCATCATCGACGCATTCAAATATCATGAACGAAGAACAAGGATATTCATCAAATCAATCGTGCAACAGACAATACGTAGAGGATTCGCAAATTACTGCAGGTCTAAGTCTAGAGAATTTTCAAGAATCAAATAATACTCAAACATATCTAGACGATTTGCAAGATACACCATCAGCTATAAAGGATTTGCTAGAGTCATCATAACACCC
>JALBCR010001703.1:0-112065 GCA_030710515.1 Abscondita cerata | reverse complement strand
TTTTCATTTAATCAATGAATAATATTTTTATTTTTATTAAAATTATTATTGTTCATCAAAAATAAATGAAATTTAAATCAAGATTGTAATATAACACAGGCACTTTCAAAAACGATATTTTAATAGTCCGCCACTAAACCCGAACCGAAATAGGCCGATCTAAAAGTAGGCGTAGCTTACCTATATTCAGTCAAGGATAAAGTCTCTAACAAACACTAGATGGCAGTGACAAATGTAGTATTGTACAGCAAGGATCAAAGGAATGGTGTTTTCCCGTTTGTTAAGTACAGCAAGGAAATAATTGGCGAAGGAACGCTTTTAATTATCTTATTTTTTTCTAGTACCTCAAACTATGTTGAGCTTTCTGTAGGATTGTACGGAGCAAAAAGTAGGCAAACACCATTCTATTATTCCGCCAACGTTTTGACTGACTGGGTATAGTCTTTTTCAAGGTGTCTAACAGCTATTTGGTGTATAAACTTGACTACTAAGATCCAGTCAAACATTACACATAAACAATAAATAAAACGAGATTATCACGTCAATTAATTAAATGAATAAGTAAAAGGGACCAACTTTATATTCGACGAACTAACATTATAATGAAATTTTTAATGAAAGAGAAAATTTAAACAAAATTGTATAAATTTTTAGACCTAAAAGGACCCATCTCCATAGGCTCTGGGAAAGAAAGGTAGAGAAAACTCCAGATTCCTCCCAACAAATAAAAACCACTATTAGAATGTAGACGCTAAAATAGTTCTGATTCAGAATATTGAATTCAACTCATTTATACACGCATTTCCTATTAAAACTGAATAATGTTAATTAACAGTATGTTTACACTGTAGGTAATAAGATGCTGTGCTAAGCATAAGTTGAATTTTCCAGATCGCATTAATTTTCAAATAGCTCAGTTGTAACCCATTTAATAAATACTCAAGTTTTGCATAGATCTTAATTCACATAAAAATACATATAAATAAATGTGGCTGAGCTCATCCCTTGATAACAATCTCTTACGGTAAAGAAATCAATGAATACGTAATAACTGAACACTTCCATAGGTAGCCGCCACTTAGTTTGTTTTGTTTAAAAATTCCAGGGGGTGCAATTGATCACTTGATCTCATAAAGAGCCGCCGCTGTGCTCAGATAATATTAAATTCTTAAACGCAAACAAATTATAGTGTAGTCACATACTGTTAAAATTTAACCAATAAAATTACTCTATTCAAACTTGTAGGGAGTGACTTAAGCATAATGTGTGTAGTATTTTATTGTGAGCAAACAGTTTTTTTGTGTTTACTGTAACAGATTGTGTATTTGCAATGAGAGGTTTCTTATTTTTGCAGTTCATCCTTGAATGCATTGAGGAGATCTACATTTTCTATCTTCAAGAAAGGACCTTTATATACTGGGCTGTGTGGATGTGTTACTCTGAGTAGTTTGTAGCGTGTTTTAAAAAATAATCATTTCTTACCTCGGCATTGAAGTCTCTTAGTATGTATCAAACGAGAAGCACTTTTTCGATTGCTTTCTAATTTTCTTACTTACGCTTTTTTTTGCAGTTCGCTGTTGTATATTTCATGAGATTTACAATTTTTTTCTAAATACGTTTTTAAGTACTGCGCCGTTTTGGTTGGATGTGTTGTGTTAGTTTTTTTAGTTTTTATTTCTTATTTTCACGGAAGTCTTCGAACATTTTTGTTTATACAGTGGGTCCCAAATTGAGTAGGATTGTATGGCTGTGAGTTAGCAATTCAAATTGTTTTCATGGTCAACTCAATGTAAAAATTTCAAATACGCAGCAATTTATTACATAAAACCAATAGGTGATGCAATATCCGGCGTCGTCTCGTGTTATCGTAACACGCCCGAAAATCCATTTGTAACTTCATCGACAGATGTAAGCAGTTACATAAGTCGATCCTTCGATTATTATAGCCAAGTCAGTGTTAGTAAAATAGCAATCTCGAATCGCCTGCAGTAAGTTCGCAAGACATTGTACAATAGCTAGCAAACAAACACCGATAATCACTCGAAGCAGTTTTATTCTTTTGGAGTAAGAGAACTCGAGTCTAAGTTCACTATTGTATAAATTACCTGAAACCTAGACACATCATTTAAAGCAGAAAAAAAATTTTTTAATTATAAAATTTAAGATGGCGCCTATTTACAAAGTAAAGTTACTAACACTGACTGAAGAACTATGAAAGTAATTTTTTTTTGAAAATTATGAGTTTACAAGCAACTTTTGTTTGAAAATTTTATCCATAACTTTTATGATTAAATTTAGTCTTCTTGTTTTACTGTGATGAAAACTATTTTATTTCGACAAACAATCGAAATTGAGTAATTTCATTCTCAATCAACTTGGTGAGCTTATATTAAAATACTGTTGGCAATAAAAGACGAAGCTCTCACAAAAGTAGAAACGATGAAGTTAGGTTATAAATTTGTGGTTGTGGTGCGTTCACAATACCATTTCTTCTCTAGAATTATTAGAGTATATAATTTTATTAAAATTACAAAATACGGTCGACGGAAAAGTTTTGTAATTAACTCGTGAATTAAACGGTGATTAAAAATCTCAACGCATTATTTTGAAGATAGCAAACTTTCAACAGCATTTGTTGCTAACTTTATTAGGATATCAACTACTCTACCAACATAGCTTTAAACCAAAAAAAAACACTAGATCATATATTAACATTTATTTCTTGAAGTAAATTTTGCGAAATAGATAAAATAGTATGAAAAACACGTGTCACAACCACTTTTTGTCGCACTCCGATTTTGTCTTCGTGTTGTTGTGACACTTGTTTTTCGATATACTATTGTACTACTATTATTGACAGACTCACACACTTACAAACTTACTTACTACCCTTATACTTAAAAATGGTAGGTGGTAGGGAATTAAAAAATTAGCGTGTCTTACATACTCCCTCTTTTGACGCAATGTCAATAATTGATTTATAAATTCTATTCTTAATTAGACTATACAATTTACACCGAAATACATAGGTAAAACAAATAAACAGTATTACACAAATATATGTACATTAAAATATTAATAAAGAATATTACGTATAAAGATGGTTTATGTGATTACTTTTGCATTTAACACTTCACTGATTAAAGTTTACTTCGGCGTTCTCTTCATCTTCAGTTGGTAATGGAGAAATTTTTCGAACAGGTTTCTTGGTTAAACCTGTTGAAATTTTCAAGGATACTACTCTGACGCATCCATCAGAGCCCGGGTGAAGTTCAATTATTCTGCCTATTCTCCATTGTAGAGGCGGTTGATTTTCGTCGAAATAAGAACCAAAGAATCATCCTTTAAAAGGTTTTGATAACTTGTAAGGACTTCTTTTTACCAGCGATTCCAAAAATGCTGACGTATATTCTCAATGTATTCCCATCTGCTCAATCTATTTATTGGAACACTTTTCTTATCGATTGCTGCAGGTTCTGTTATTGACTCACCAATTTAAAATGGGCAGGTGTAAGGGCTTGTATGTCATTAGAATCTGAGGATAATGGGATTAGCTGTCTAGAATTTGAAATTGCCTCAATTGTTATTAGTAAAATATTCATTTCTTCAAACGTTAATGTTGAAATTTTAACAAATTTATATATGTGTTGTTTAGTTGTCTAACCATTATTTCATGAAGTCCTCCAAACGATGGACTATAAGAAGGTTAAAATTTAAATTTTATCGGTGAATTTGAAATTTATTTTGGAAATCCTCGCTTGAAAGTAATTTTGCAATTTTATTAATTTCGTTTTTAGCACCTACAAAATGGTAGCATTGTCACAAAAATTACAGAAACTTTACCTCTTCGTGAAATTAATCGGTTGAAAGCATTTATAAAAGCCTCTGAAGTTAAATCAGTTACTATTTCTAAGTGAATCGCTCTTGCAAATAAATAAAGCAACATATATTTTTAATTTTAATCTTTTACCACCTTATTTAATATACAGGCTGTCCCACATAAGAACAGCATGGGGATCTGGAAACGGTAATAGATACAAAATCAAAGTAAATTAAAGAAAGTTGCCAATTTAAAGCAAATTGATAAACTGTTTTTATACCGCCTAAATTCCGAATGGTTACGAAGATAACTGTCTAACTGTAACCGTATAAGCGTTATTTGCAAAAAACCATAACCACCCAATTCGGTTTTTCCGGATATCTTCGTAACCATTCGGAATTTAGCTGATATAAAAACAGTTTATTGATTTGCTTTAAATTGCGCAACATTTTTCTAATTTAAGCGATTTTGTATCTATTACCGTTTCCGAGATCCCCATGCTGTTCATCCTTATGTGGGACAGTCTGTATAGTGGACCTAGATAATCAAAGACGTTTTAAAAAATGGGCGAGCCATTGTTATTCTTTCGAGGGGTAAGTTACCCATCAGATTACGCATTTACGAATTATTTGTTTAACTAAACTTCTAGCACCAATTGGACAATATTTGGTACGTAAGTTACTAAGTGTGGTCCATGGACCGGCGTGCATACTAGCTAAGTGCTCCTCAGTAATCAAGAATTTAGTGGTATGATTTTATGTGGCAATAAAATAGGATATTTTAGTCGTTTTTCAAACGACTCCCTACTCGTAATAATTGGGTTCCTTTTGTCTATGAATGGGTCTAAAAATCGTAATTTATTTAAATTATTAATGTCACCTTTTTTCAGTACAGAAATTTCTTTGGCGAAGTAAAGTGTTTGAATATTTTTAATAATTACATTATGAGCCTTGTTTAATTCGAAAATTTTAAGGGACCTGAAATTTTGTGATTTTTAAAGGTAGCGGTATGTATAAATCTAAGAACATACGAAATTACCCGTTGAAGTTTAATAAAAGATGAAAAATTTGAAAACCGGGAAAGGAATGTTTATCTCATTGTTTGTTAGTAATATTATTTTCTTTTGTCCAGGTACAATTCATCTTGGTTCAGACGCCAATTGTTTTCAATAGGCCATTGTTCTTTCGGTAATTTAGACATTCAGGGCCGTTATAAAAGAAATTGTTTTCGATTAGATCTGTTGGGGTACAACCGCGAGATACTAAATCGCTCTTAGAGCCCGGATACTATTCATAAGTACATTTCTGTTTATTTTTTCTGAAAAAAGTTGCAAGATAATGTCCATATTGCTGATATTTCACAGATAACTTAGACTCCAGTACATCGTAAATTGTTAAAGTATTAAATTTTATAATATCTCGAAAACTCTCATAGTTAGGGGTTGGTAACTCTAATGCCCACTAAAAGGCAATTAGTTCCAGCTTTGAACAGGGTACAGAAATTTAGGGTGTTCCATTTAAGTTAAGCAAGTTATTTAAGTTTTAAGTCGTTAGTGTTATGCGGTAGTATTAAAAACACCCTGTACAGCATAACATAATAGTAAATATTGCAAAAGAGATGTTGAAGGCTCTTAGTAAGGTGGTGTAAACCAAAGTTGCTTGTTCTTATTTATCTTGAAGTTATTGCATTTTTTGGAGGGTCTGCAAATCAGGTAAAATTGTTTATCTCAGAAACGGAAGTAAGTAGGTATAGGGACATGTTAAAGAACATACATTATTTTTATCGTAAAATTCAAAATAGAAAAATACAGGGTGATCTATTTAAAATAACCCAACTTTGATATGGTACGTGTTTCTAGAGCACCCTGTACAATCCAAAATATTTTTAAAATGTGGTTTCGAATAATCTTGACATATGTATGCCTTAAAATTTTTAACATTATTTGTAGTTTTAATGCTATAGAATAATTCGTTGGTAGTGTCCCACCCTGTATAATGGACCGGTCCAAGCGCCAGTCACGACAATGACTAACAAAAATAGTAGGTTAAAGAAATAGCAAAACCATAATGGAAAAACAGATAATCAAGACAAGAATACAAAATTGAAAATATTGCTGAACTTCAGATGTCCTTCAGATTCGTAAGCCATAATATTGCTTCATCCGTTAAATTATGAATGTTTAAAAACCCTCCTTTAAACTTCGTTAATTGACAATCCTCTACAATTGCATTTATCCAATTTATTACAATTTTACTGACTGTAAATAAATAGACGTCATTGATTTTGAAAGATATCGCGTTTCTAACGGTGTTTAATAACCTTGTTAATAATGTTGCAAGCTGATAATTTTAGCCGCGGCAATGATATTGTTTTAAGCGGGGTAATCTGGCCTTTTGTAGGTAATAAATTTACTTGTCTGTTGCCTAAAGCATCTTTTGTTCGTATGTAAATAACACAACCGTAAGCCTATGTATTTGCATCTGAAAAACCAATTAGTTCTGCACATATGTGATTTTCTAAAAGTACGTGTCGCGGTATTTTAATAATATTAATTTCGGTTAAATCTGACTCAAATTGAAGCCAAGACTGACTTATTATTGTGGCTACTTCTTCATCCCATTCTACATTTTGTATCCAAAGTTGTTGAAATATTATGCGGGCTTTAACCAAAACAAGAAATATAAGCCAAGTGGGACCCATAAATGTGCAACTACTAACAAAATACTTATTTTTGTAATAGTTTTGGAAAGATAGATATGTTTATTTTAAATTTGAAAATGTCGGCAGTATAATTCCACAAAATACCTAAGACCTTTGTAAAGCCGTCTTTATCGGTGTTTAAAATAATATTGTTTAATTTGTCATTGCCCTGAGGTAAAATCTCAGGTGAATTTAATGCCCATTTGCAAAGAGTAAATCCACCATTTTTAAACCTTCGTTACCTGAAGTAAATCTTTTGCTGATTGTAATTCTATTGCCCGCCATTATGTCGTCGACATAAGTATTTTTAAAATTGCATTGTAAGCTTTTGTAAGTATTTTGTATATAATAGCAAGTTCTTGCATACATTTTATGGATAGATAAGCTCAGCAGGTAAGACCAAAAGGAATTCTAAGTAAGCAGGTAATGTTTGACCGGTTCGTTTGG
This sequence comes from Abscondita cerata, assembly GCA_030710515.1. Lineage (NCBI taxonomy): Eukaryota > Metazoa > Arthropoda > Insecta > Coleoptera > Lampyridae > Abscondita > Abscondita cerata. The sequence continues at coordinate 105,098 of JALBCR010001703.1, read as the reverse complement.
GGTAAAACGCCAAAGAATTCGGCAAAAATTAATGTCTTCCTTATTAGAACACACCTGTCTAAACATTGCTTGAATATCGGCGCAAATTACATATTTAAATGATCGGAATCTAATTAATATATCATACAGTGTATGTTGCAGATTAAGCCCTGTCATTCAATTGTCGTTAAGACTTAAACCATTTGTTGTTTTTGAACTTCCATCGAATCATTGATTATAAATCGAATACAATACGTGTTTTTGTAGTGTAACTAGATTCTTTAAACACCCCATGATGCGGTAAATAATAATTTTGTTTGTTTAGTTCAATTTTTGGAACTTCTTCCAAATGTAAATATTCTTCAATAATTTTAATATAATCAAATTTTAACTGTGAGTTTATAACGCAAATTGTTCTGAGGAACCTAAATTAGCATTTTTGTACAACGTACAACAAAACGACCTTCTTGTGTTCTTGATACAGTTTCATAGAATTACTTTTTACATATTAATTCTTCATCATCACATTTATTAGGTGGAGTAAATATGTCCTGTTTCCACAATTTAACATTATTGTCGTTTAAAGTTTGATTAAGTCATACAAGCAAAATTTGCAACGTACGTTTGATTGAAATTTTTGGAATTACCTGTTAGTACCCAACCAAACTGAGTATTTGTTAGAATAGCATTTAATTTAATTTGGTTATTTAGTAACAAATCCCAGAATAAAGCTGCGCCTATTAAACAATCTACTTGATTTGATTCGAAGAATTTTTTGTCGGCTAATACAATATTTGCAGGGATATCTAATAAATTTGAATTAAAGATAAATGTTGGCAAATTACTTGTAATGCTGTCTAGCACATGACATTCAATTTCTGTTTATTTTATTTAGGTCTGATCTTTTCATCTCCCTTAATTTTATCTGTCGATTAATCACCTTGGAAACCCGACTTTCTAAGAATTTGATTGGCTCAATACTGTGTTTCCATAGTAGTTAACCGACTGATAAAGTTAACTGGAGGTGAAAAACCAGACCTTATTTATTTACCCTCGACTGTATTTTTAAATTAACGATTTTAGAAGTGTTACTGCATTTTCCGCCAATACCGATAACGGATATATTGCTTTCTTTTGTTCGTATATTTAACTTATTACAAAATTCGGAGGTAATGAAATGAAGTTGTGACCCTCCGTCAAGAATCACTCTACATTGTTGAATGTTTCGTTCACTATCCACAATATGTACTATAGCTGTAGCCAAAAGGGTTTGAGAATTTTGAAAAACGACATTTTTTATGTTATTTTGGCAAGAAAATGATTGTAAAGATGTAGTTCGACGATGTTCGTTGTACGGTATTATTTTTAATAACGATAGCATTTTGAGATTGATCGAATTGTGTTTTTCTTTAACGAAAGATTTACAGATTTATTAACATTATTATTTAAATGAAGTAAGGTGTGATGACCCTTTTAACAGGAATTACAATTAACTTTGGCGATTTACTGCCATTACAATGAAAACAAATTAGCGGCGAAGAGGAAACTAAAGACTGTCTGGGATGATAGTTTACTTTTTTGTTATTATTAGTTGGCTTGAAATTTTGGTTTTGGCCGATTTGTAAAGATTCTAAAGGCGGGTACAGATCAAGCGCGCCGATTGGCACCGTACCGTGCAAAACGTTCGCGAACGTTGCAAGCGGTTTAAATTTGGACGGGTTACCCATCACAAACGCGCATGAACAAGCGTTCGCAAACATTATCCGCTTGTTGTCGGTACATGTCGCACACAAGAAGAAAACGCAAACAGCTTTAATTGTCTCTTTACATTAATTAAAATGGAAGACAGCAATAATGCTGAGTGGGGCCATGACGGGATTTATATTTTATCAATTTATATCCCCGCTGCAAAAATTATCACTTGCGCAATAAAAAACAAGATGTATGGGAAAAAATAGCAGCTAAACTAAAGTTCGATTAACGCAGCACTTGCTGCTTTTTTTTTATCATCCGCCATGATTGTTATTTTACGAATGAAGTTAATGGAACTTTACATAACATGATTTGTTTGATTTGGACAGTTCTGCGAGCACACACGAATTTTGTTCGCAAACAATTGCAAACGTGTTGTACGGCTTGGTGCGAATCGGCGCACTTGATCTGTACCCGCCTTAAGACTGAACACCGTTTTTCGAGAAGTAATGGGTGTCTCAGCAAGAACTTGAATTTCGAATTGCGCGCCATTTTTTGACTGTCAATTGTTGAGTCAGCCATATTTGTTGTTTGTTTAATTAAAACATAGACATTTACGAAAATAGTGCGTTATAGCTTGGAAGAACGTTTGTTAATAGTGATATACCCATTAAAATGGGGAAAATGATGAAGGTGTCAGCTGTGACTGTCAACGGTCATCGTTACCGGACCATGTTGACAGACTTTTTGGCAAGACTTAGACGGAATGGACTTAAATGAGATGTGGTTTCAACAGGATGGCGCAACCTGTCACACCGCAAGGGATACAATGACTTTGTTACAAACCAAGTTTTCAGGTCGAGTAATTTCTCGTTTCGGTGACCAAAACTAGCCGCCAAGAAGTTGTGATTTAACTATTTTCTATGGGTTTTTTTGAAAAGTATGGTCTATGCGAACCATCCTGAGACAACTGAGGAACTCAAAGAAGAAATTGTACGTCAAATTCGTCAAATCCAGCAGCCCTTACTGCAAAATGTACTGCAAAATTTCATCAAAGAGTGCATACCTGCCAACAGAGCAACGGTGGCCATTTAACCTATATTTTGTTTCATGTGCAAATGTCATCACTACCTCCATACATATGTAGAAAAAAATGTTAATAAAATATTTTTTTTAATTTTAAAATTCAAGTTCTTGCACCCTTTATAATCAGTTCATCCTTTGTGGGAAGTTCACTGTTAAGTAAATTTTCCCATTCTTTTATAGTGGCATAATCAAATTTATTTGAAATTATTGGAATTAATAAAGCGTCCCATTAACGATTCTAAGAAACTTAACAACTCGTTGAGTAAAATTCTTACATCTGTAACGCATGATTTTGTCATTACCTAAAAACTTAGTAATTTTTGAATATGATCATTAACTATCAATCTAGTATTTTCGTATTGTTTTTCCAACAATGACAAAGCTGACATGTAATTAGCACTGGTAATTGACGATGGCTGTACTAATTTTAGAGTGTCTTCTTTTAGACAAGAAATCAAATATTGCAATTTTTGTTCATTATTTGTTATAAAATGTAGTATATTGAGTATACTCGTATTCACCCGAAAGGTTTGGTAGATCTAATTTTGGTAAATTGACATTTGTGCCTTGTATTATTTGGTGGTTACTTTGTTATGAAGTACTTGGCGAATTATTTAAAGTATTATTAGTAGTTATCATTAGATGTAATGGAAGTTTTCCAATGCATTTCCTTTCATGGTATTTCTGATTCGTTGCTTTGCGACATCTAATTGTATAAGTTCATTATGAATAGATTCAAATTCGCAATGGTTCCGCAAGCTTCTTTCTGGTTGGCTATTTGAAATTTATCTTTATCGACGAGATAATTGTTTATAACAAAGCTTCCAACCTTGTTAATTTCCCTTAAACAACAATTCCTCGTTTAGAAATTAATTATGAGTATGGTTTCTTCTAAATTATCAGTAATGTTATTTTTGGTTATCAAATTATTTACTTTATGATTAATTATTTTTTTATTTTTGATTACTTTAAGATTATGGGACAAGTAAAGGAAGTACAAATGAATGGTGAATCACTGACGTTTTATTCTTGTATTTCACGTTACAGTTGTATTCTTGATATGTGGCACTAATGATCGACAGGATAGACCACTTGGATTGACGTTTATCTTGAAATATCTTCTCATTTACAATTAAAACCGTCACTTTATTTGTATACGGCTCGGTGTGTTTTATTACTGATGGTTCGATTAATTAATACACCTTGATTTTAATTAATTTTATATTTTTTACGTTACGTATTCTACGGAGGTGCAAGACCGATTTATTACTTTTGTACTACCATTGACAGACTCACACACACTTATCAAAAATGTGTGGTGGTGTTTCTCCCTACTTACTTACCCTTAATCTTAAAAATGGTAGGTGGTAGCTCTTTTTCCCCCTTCTCCTTCCCCCTCCGGTATACTTAAAAATTCGTATTAACTCCGAAACTAATCAACCGATTTTGATGATCAAAAGGTCATTGGATAGGCAATTAAATGTCACAAATATTTCAATAAAACATTATTTTGCATAATTTTCTTCCAAAAGTGGGAAAACCTACTTATTTCTCAATTCGAGTGACACATTTCCGGTCCAAAACCTAAAAAATACCGAAATTACATAAAAAATGGACTGAACATAAAATAGCAATTTTGTTCAGCTTTCCAACGGGCACTTGGTTTTTGAAATCCGCGCAATAGTTTTAAAGTCATGATTGTTTTTGCGATATCTACCCACAGCAAATACGTGGCTGTAGACTTTAGTGTAGCGGAAATGCACTATTACGTAATACGTGTAAAATTAAAGCTGACGTATAATTTCTTGTATACGATTTATTTTGTTGTTACACATACTAAAATTTCTTATATATGGGCATATGTTTAATTTTTACTCGCACATTAAAACCTACAAGTTAGTCTACGCAGAGAATTAAGCATCCAAGAGACAATAATTGATTACTTGGGGAAGGGAAACTTAATATTTCGCTGACAGAAGACTTGCTTATAACCCGCATAGACCGGTACCGTACTCGTATAAGGCTAATACTGTACTAGTCTGTAGTCTTTCTATACTGCATTATTATTGTACGGTGTTGTTCAAACTCGGTTGTGTATTAGGTTGAAAACTATTGTGATTTTTCGTGTTATCTTAATAAGTACGATGGATTTGTGAAAATGAATGTTTCGGATAAATGTTTGATTTGTGGAGAAACAGTGTCGAATAGTGATACCCTGATAACGGCGCGAGGTCTACCGCGCTTGATTCAAGCCAGCAATATACGGAAGGACGGAAGAGACAGTTTATTTGAAACTTCCAGAAGCTTTCGTTTACATGAAACTTGTCGGAAAACCTATACAGACGAACGTCATCTCAAAAAAGTTACTGAGGAAGCAGAAAAAACCGACGGTAAGTTTACTGTCAAACTCGAAATACGGTCAGTATATGAGTTACGTGCTAAACCATTACGGATCGAACAGCGTAGTCGATACTGTTTCACAAGCACGAAAGCAGAAGAACAGAAGCGTCGAAGTGCGGGAAAGTATTCTGCCGATCTCGAAGTGCGTCCAAATCAACCAGTCACTACATCATCGCAGGAATTTTTAGCCAATATAGGAAATAAGATTCGTCTGATCCAGTTGCTTACCAAATGACTTGATGATAAAGGAATTACCGTTATCCAAGCGGAAAGCGACGCTGACGTAAAGATTGTAACTACTGCCCTCTCTCTGTCCGCTGATAAACGACTGATAGCCATTGTAGCCACTGATACAGACGTACTTACGATAACTACAGCAAGGGCTTCACCAAATTGCGAAAACTATGTTCTTATCCCAGGAGGAACTGCAAAACCATCTAGAATAATTCATATACAGGAATTAAAGACTGCTTTAGGTTCGTTGGCCAAGTATCTCCTCTTCCTATATGCAATGTCCGGTTGTGACACTACCTCCGCTTTCTTTGATATTGGAAAAAAGAAACCATTACAAATCTTCGAGAAGAGTTCTGATTTGAGCATTTGTGCTGACGTTTTCTACAACCCAACCTCTCGCCACGAGGAAGTAGCAGCTGCTGGAGAAAAGTTTGTAATTTCGTTGTATGACAGCAGAGCTTCGAATCTAGATGATCTTTCGATGGACTTCTTACATTCAGTCAGTAAGGAAAAAGAAACTTAGATCAGCATCAATTTGGCAAAACTTCCACCAACCAGCGACGCGGTACGCCAGCATTCGTTTCGAGTGTCAAGTCCAGCAGTGACTAGGACATCAGTTAGATCCGGAACAATGGGGATAGTGTTAAAACAGTTCTTCGATTACACCTGTACCAATGAAAAAACAACCAGCTCCTGATAAGCTCATGCTCCTAATAAGCTGTGAATGCAAGAAAGACTGTGTAGAAAGCTGTACTTGTAAAAGACACAACAATTTCTGCACAGTAATGTGTAAGCATTGTCATTCTCAGGATATGTTCAGGGCATGTATGTCAACACATTAGAATCGAAAAACCTTCCTTCGGAATTTGTTTTAGGTCCAAGTACTAAAATTCCTGGGCTATAAGTACTGTGCTGTTTCGATTGGATGTGTTGGGTTGATCGAAATGTGACATTTTATAATTTCATGCATTGATTATAAAGAACTTTTTACTCAATCTTTCATGTCTTACCTTGACGTTAAAGTCTTACCATTTGTTGTTTATGTCTACCCAGTGTGTTTCTATTGCTTTCAATAACGCTTACAATTAAGTTCATTATATCATTACACTACAAATCTCTTCTGGACGGTTTAAAATTAAAAATTGAATATTATAAGAAGCAACATTATTACATCAACATTTTGTATACGATGTGTCACGTTCACTATACAATGAAGTTTATTTTAAAATTCTCTTTAATTGCTTATCTAAAACAAACCTCTAATTTTTATTTATTGATTTATTAAATTGTTACATTAATTTCAGAATGATGGAATTTCTTGGATATAATTCTGAAGATCTAATCGGACAATCATTTTATGAATATCAACATGCCGTGGACAGCGACTCTATTTGTAGTGCCTTCAAGTGTTGTAAGTATGAATTTATTCGTTTTTTCGATAACAAACCAAAATTTAAGCTATTTTATATATTTTGATATATTGAATGTGAACATATTATTAACTTACAGTCTTATAGTTTACATGAAGCTTATAAATAAATAGATTAATAACACGATTCCAAAAGCAGGAAACATTGTAGTGCCATTATTTCGGAAGCAATATTTTTCATCTTGATTGACGCTGTATAAACTTGTTTCATTAATTTCTAATTGATTTAATAGTGCTGTGATGTTGCTATTATGATCAGATTTTAAAGTAGGATTTCTGGAATATATCAGTAATAATCCTGAAATGAAATCACATTTTATTTTAATTACTTCTAGAAAATGAACTTACGTGAATTATTGTAACATCCGTATACGACGCCATAGCTAGTGTAATCACTTTCTACTACAACATGAGGGATAGATAATTCTTTTTCATTTACTATTATTCTGTAGTTTCCTGGTGTTGACTCATGTTTTAGTTGTATCTCGATGGAGTCGTTTGCTGTATCAGTTCGCCTTACATACTTTACATCATAATTATCAGTGTTATTCTTTGTATAAATCATCTCTCCACAATCTCCTGCAGTTATTAATTCATTTGTTAAACGTTTTATTTCAAACCATTTTCCTGCAAACTGTTAACAAATATAATTATTAAAAATTTAAGTTGACTTTACTACTTACCGCAGTTGCATTAAATTCACTTTCAACCAGATTATTTTCGCATTTTTGGGAAAAGGCCACATTCAAGAACGCGATGTAAAAAAAATATATAAAGAGCAGATGCATTTTCGTGATTAAAATTTTATTTCGAAAACTACTTGTTACATCAACAATTAAAAGCTTAATGACAATGTACGCGTTTATCCTCGCAATTTATTGGGTTAGGGGTCTTATCAGATTAAAATATTCAACGTTGTTCGCCAATATAATTGATCTAACAGCACATTTGAATTTGGGTTTGGATTTTCATTGTTAGATATTTAATATTAAACTGCATGTGTTTTTTGAAATTACAAGAAAAAGTTAACTATTTATATGATTAATATATCGTAATTATATTCTTTTATGTTTGTAATCCAATTATTAATTCAGGTTACTCATCCTGTCAACAATTAAATACATTCGTGACATCATATATTTTCTACATTTTGTGAAATAGTTACCCAACGATACATTTTTAATGAATACTGATAAGTATTTATTAATTTTGGAGGATGATTCGTTTAGAAAGAATATATGCGCCAAGCTAGTTTAATTCGGTAATAAATGTTATAAATATTAACTTCTTCGCATTTTAAAATTAGTTTGTAGAATAATCTGTCATTATTGCAGTTTTGAGTTATTGTCAATCTTAAAGGGTTCCGCTTTTTAAAAAAATGTATCTCCGAAAAACATAAACTGGTTACGCTAGTTAACTGTCCTTCTGATTGGTTAGAATTTAAATTTTAAGCCCACTGATTGCAAACAAATTGTTAACGGTTTGTTAACTACAAGCAACCGAAGCAATATAAAAAGATGCGATTTTCAGAATTTTGTTAAGCAAAGAATGTTTTTATATTTGTTGTTAATTAAAATTAAGGGAAGACGTTCGAATTTCGAAAATTGAATTTAATCTACTATGATATGAAAGTGTCTATGTCTAACAATTCAGTAAATAATATTAATTTGCTAGAGATTATTCACAACACATTGAATAATAATAATAATAATAATTTATCATTGTAATAGGGTAATGAATGACTATTTTATTTGCAAATTGTGATTAAGAATTTAATCTAAAGATTAGTAAAACTATTGTCTGTGATGTTTTTTTTACATTATATTGTGATTCAGCACTCCTCGCCTTTTCATAAAATATTTCAGGTGTGTATTTTATAATATTACGAAAACTGTGTTGATATAAAAAAATTCCGTAAAATTACAAACGCTATTTAAAGTTTATTATTATTCTCTGGTTACTAAATGCAATGAAATCTTGCAAAGATGCGCGGTGTCACTGAACTTACAATATGCGTGTATTAAAAGTAGTCTATTTTTGTAAATAAAATTTACCACCTACTTTGAATAAACCAGATATTTTAAAGTACGGTTATTTGTTTTTACCCATTAATATTTATTAAAGAATTTTAGCTCGTAACTTTCAATATAGATGTATGGATTTTTTTGGAATTATTTAAATTAATTTCAAAATAAACGACGAGTTGGTTAAAGTTTCAAGATAGAAGGGAAATATTTAACCACGTTGCAAAGTCGAGTTTTGTTATTGTAGGAATTCATAATAAATATAAAAGGTTAAATTTTGTTTAAGATTCAATGTTGAATTAATTGTCTGAAAATAGGTACTCTATTTTTTATAGAAACTGAGGTCACTTAATGCATATTCTATTAATACCTAGCGACTACATTTTATTCTTCTGCAAGGTTCGTTCACTTAAACTCCGATTAAAGGTTTTGGCAAAAGCTACCCTTTCCAAAAAGCACTGTAATTCGAAGAGAATTTTTCTCATGTATTCCTATTAGCAAATTTAGTTCACATATGTTAGATACATTAAAATAGTAGAAAAAACTCGATGTACTTGCATTAATTAGATAGTGTAGTACCTGGGCAGGTGTTTATTTGTTTTGAATGTAGTACTCTTAAAATTATCTGATTTCATTCGCATCTGGGTCAGTGTTATCACAAAGTGCATTAATACTTACATGGAAACTTTTTGTATAAAAGTTATTTCTTTATACGAATTAAATTATTTTATACCCGATTAATGACCTAAATCTAGAAGGAAAATCATATAATTGCAGTTTTAATACTTCAATTAAACTTATTTTACCTCGGTCGCCTTAGCTATCCCACAAAAAATTTCGATTTTTTGTAACGTTTGCACATGAAAAGGAATAGCTACACAGGCTATCACAACTTTGCTCAAATCTAGTACCTACACCTTTAATAACGGAGTTATTGAGGTTTGAATATGAGGTGTCTAAAGCCGACCTCAGCCCTCTACAAAAAAAGTACGAAGTAAAATAAACAATGCTTTTAAAGTGGTAGTATTCCCAAACATATGGGCTTAAAAGATACTTAAGCCTTCATAAAGCCCCTAATATGTTTTGAAGCGAAACGTCAGTAATACTACCACTGTTTTATTTACCTCCAACCAAGGCCCTTATAAAAGGAAACTTCAAAATGTTTGTTCTAGTAAAACTAAATCGGAAAACTATAATTGTTAAGAAGCACTCATAATTTTTTTTAAATAATATTAAAGATACTTAAAAAATGAACATTTTTGGGTCTCAGCCAAACATATTTTTCAAATTTGGATCGCGGCTAAAAAATTTAAAATTCTATTTCATTTTTCTGCTTAATTAATTCTACAAATACGGTTTTTCTTGGTTCAGAATGTTCAGAATGTTTCTGACAGTAGTTCGATAGAACTGACCTTAATGCACGCAACAAGAGTAACAGTCTTTTGAAGAATATAAGTATTTAAAAATAATGTTCAAAAGTTAACAACAATTACTGCAGTAATGCAGAATATAAACTTAATATCCTTGGGATGAGAGCGGGATGTACTAGGATGTACTATTCTATAATAAAAATCGACGTGTTTTAGAATTTTTGTTTCATTAATTGGGCAGAAAACTATAGGAATTCACTGTATATGCTTTTTTTTCACTTACTTTTAGGTTTCGTGTTTATGTAGATCCCATTGTAACGGTTTAGTTCAAAAATTAATTGTTTTACTGCAGCAGTCCAGAAATTATGAATTTGAAACTTGTTTGCTTAAATTATTCTATTTTTTATTCTAATGTATTTAAGTCTAGAGATTTTAAAAGTTTCGAAGATCAAATGTATGCAAGTTATCAATTATTTTTGTAAATTATAAATTCTGTTCTATAGCATGTGACGGTATTATTTCGCAAATAATTGATTTATAAACCAATTCCTCCCTACAATATAGACAGCCGTGTTTACACTCATGCGTTTGAATATGAATTGTTGTTTTGAAAAATCTTCTGGGGATTTTAGTTATTTGAAATTGCCAGTTCCGATAATTTATCTGCATTTGCTCGCAAAAGTTATACCTCATTTTCTATTTGCTGACTGTCGCGAAAAGGTGTACATGGAAACTGTTGCCTAAAAATTGAACAATAGACATGTGCTTTGTAATATCGATTGAAGTAAAATCATCCCATTCAAATTAGAGAATAAGTCTTTGTATACTGTTCCTGTGCACTTGTTGGTTTTCCTCTTTGGCTTCTTCTGCTGGTCACTGCAGACGCACTCCGTTTTAATTAATCAATGTATCTTTAATTATGGTTATGCTGGAAAGTATAATAATCCGACAATTATAAAATATTGAAGTGGGTCTGGTATTATCACCAACGTTGGAATTTCAACCTACCTTAGACCGCCTTCTGGTCAAGGACACCACCCAAGATATGCCTGTTATCTGGTTCTTTGTGAGCAGCCCAGTAACTGTTATCAACGGAGTCCATTTTGGTTTTTCCTTTTCTTCATTGGATAATAAAATATTAGATTTGGATACGAAATAACGAAAGCTGGCACATCTGCCGATTAACTGTCGATCACCGAAGACTTCCTATTTATACAAGCTAAGTTAATTCTTTTATGCATGTCATTCATAAATTTTGTCGCGTTCTATGTATACGTACCGCGGCCGTGAGTTTAGCAACGTACCTTTTTGGCGCTGTGTAGATAATTTTGTGAACTAGAAAGTGCTTGATTAATTTTGTGCGCTTTGAAACTATTTAAATAATCGACCAAGGTCCGGTACTCTCCGCAATTGTTGTCAAGTACATTCCGAACAATATTTGCCACGTGAACTCGGTGAATCGCTTGCATTGAAAAATCGGTGCTAAGACTGTCAAAGGTGTATAATACGCTAACCTATTTGGGGCGTTTGTGCCTCGAATTATTATTCGTGCCTTAACTCGCTCTCGTGAATTATTATTATTTTATAACTATATTTTGCTATTAGTTCTAAATGATATTATCTATTGTTGAGTCGAGGTGTTTCTATGTGTGTTAATTGAACTCTAGTTGCTATAATAATATACATATTTCTATCCACGTACGGTTTGTTTCTGTGTCTACGTTCCTAGTGGCTCTAGATATCTCTTATACGTAAACCTAGGTGGCGCCTTATAAATTATTCGTGCAGTGTAGAAGCCTTCATTTCGAACGATTCTTAATAAGCCCACGACCACTTCCGACTAAGAGGAGCTCCCGGCCAGGTCTTCTAGCACTGCTATATTTTTTATTTTTGAGTTTGTTTACAAATAAACCGTAACAAGCAATAAAACCGCCTTTAATATTAAATTACGTTTATTCTTGAAAAATGATAGAAAATCATTTGGCATCAAAAGTTTGTGAAGAAAGAGCTTTCGTTTTGGATTGTGATTGTGGGGATGCGAAAGTCTTATCTCTTCCGCAAGAGCGGCGGCATGTATCGAAGACGTAGCAAGAAAAGCAGGTTCTTGTGACTGGTAGTTAAGTTTGAAACCACCTTGCCCTTGGATCACTCGACATTATGGCAACTCGCCGTATAATTTTTGTCACCAAAACCTAATTGGCAACGCCGCAATCAATTAAAAATAAACTATACGATAAAAATATTCATTTAATGCATTTTTGTAACATTTTTTTGTTTTCAAGAAAAAATTCAAAACTGTTTTTTTTGCGCCACCTTTAAGGGGCTGTAACTAAGCAGGGGTTGCTCATATAATTTTTTTATATGAAAGACTCGCATTATTTAACGACAAAGAATCCCACTTTTTATTGACTCTCTGTATAAGATGCGAGATTTTCCATCGGCCAATCTTCCCGACGTCGGGTTTCCCGCCGACTGGTTTTCTCGCCGACTAGTTGATCTGACATCCAGTTGTCCTGACAGGTTGGCCTGACGGCAAAATGTCGACAGCGAGATGTATACAGAGTTGTCCCATCTCGTTAAAAGGAAACAAGGATTTTAAATATATCTCTAAACCAGTGGTTATCAAACTTCATTATTATGTATCAGTCGCAAATACCTGCTTCTTTGGTTACCTCTTTGATACCTGCGCCGTTCATGAAGGATAGATAAGGCTTAAGATTTTCGTCCTCTGATGATTCATTTTCTTCTACGGTACCAGACGAAGCAAAATAAATTCAATCTTCTTGCAAAGCAAAGTTTTCGTTAATGTTGACAAAATCATTAAATGTAGCGTTTTCAACTTCTAATTGATTCATGGCTGAATTAATTTCTTGGAGATCAAAAATTTTCTGTAAATCCTGCTCCTCTAAAACGGTTTTTGCGTTTATTCCATGAATCTTATTATATAAATATCATGGATCAATGGAGTTGATTAACTCATTATATTATCTTGGTAAAACGTGTATATTCTTAAATTTGTTTACGATCTCTTTTATGTGATGTTTGAGTGTAGATGTTTTTGGATGGCATGGCGTTAAGGGATAAAAGACTTTTGTCGTCCAAAGCAAAATTTTCATTATTGTTGTCCCGACGGCAAGATGTATACGGCGAGTTGTCCCATCCCGTTAAAAGGAAATAAGGATCTTAAATATTCTTTAAACCGTTTTCCAAACTTGTTCATTATTAACTATCAGTCCTACGTACTTGCTTCTTTTATTACGTGTTTGATACCTGCCCCGCTCTTGGGTGAAATAAGACTTTCATTCTCAGATGATTCATTTTCTTCTACGGTACCAGACGAAACAAAATCAATTCAATCCTCGCTCGAGTAAATTTTTATTAAATTTGACAAAATTTGGTTTTAAATCCCTCTCCCAATAAAGATTCAGCGATCTGCTTCCTGGTACAAGTATTTGGTAAAATCGTAAGTCGTCGCTCTTTTTGATATTTTTGCCTTATATTTTTCTGTCTTTCCGAAAAGGTCATCTGTGGTAACACACCATTAAAAAGCTACGAAAACCATCCATTTTGAAATGTTTTAAATTGCTGTGAAACACGGATCGATGTGTTATGTTTGACAGAACACTGGTTATTAGAACAAGAATTGGCTTATTTGGCAATACAAAATAACAAAAGATAGCATCGTGTTTTGAGAAACACACCTTACGGTGGCTCAATCATTTTCCTCCGAAAAGACCTCAAATTTGTAAACTTACCACAAATTGAGGAGTTATCTATCGAATACTTCATGTAAATAGCGATTATAAGATATTTTGAAATTTTCTCTACTGCGTAATGGAGATCTTAAAATACTCTTCCGTAATTATATTCGGAGATTTTAATGTACATTTAAAAAAAGATGACATTCAATACAATGCAATTTATGGACTTTTCATTCCTTTGGATATTCAGTTACAATTAAACAAAATACGCACAAAAACCACTGCATTGATAACATTCTTGTGGATAATATAACACTCAATAACATTAGTTACTGTACGGATGTGATTAAGGCGGGTTTAAGCGATCACTTAGCGCAATGAAATAAATTAGATGTTTATAGTTCACCTAGTGTCAGTTATAATCGGTTAGTTACGGAACGTGGACTTGTGTTACTTTATTCCATGTTAGATTCAACAGATTGGTCTTTCATCAATAATGGAACTGATCTTTAAATTATGTTTAATACATTTATAAGTACTTTACAAACTTCAGTTGAGAATTTCTTTTCCTATAAAGAGGCAATCAACAACAGAAACTGAAACTAGACATATATATTTGGTTTACTAATGAATTGAAATATATGCGTGAGACTGGTTTTTCTAACGATTTATACAAATTACTTCAAGTTTTTGCAATTTAGCAAAAAGCTATGTGAATGTCCTAAATACTACTAGAAAATAAAAAACCTCGATTACGATGTTGCCATCACAGTTTGTACTTAGTTTTTCAACAATTGCAGATAATTTTAAACAATACGATCACACAAAATTCTGCCGGTTTGAAAGTAAAGAAATACTGGGTAACTATTTCCATTTAAAAATATGTTTCATGATGTGTGAGATTAGGAATACGATTAATAAGTTGTCAAATTCTAAATGCACAGACGTTTACTATTTAAATAATATAATGATAAAAAGAACAAAAAGCTTTACAATTTATAGAATCATATTTCTACTTACCGGAAACAATATAATAAAAATAAATAATATTAAATCTGGCATGCTACCAACTACACGAGGTGTATTCCAGAATGTTTGCGCTCATTATTTTTCTAAATTTTATTAACGATTTAGGTACATCCCTTCACTCAGAAAATTTTATTTGTGTTTGCCGATTTATAACATCCCAACCAATTATACATAAAAACAAACCAAAGTAGATTGATAATAAATGAATGGTTAAAGACCATGAAATTGTGTTAAACGAATTAAAGACCTAAAATATAATTTTTAGCACTAGGATATAGGAAACCATCAAAACGAGACTAAGTGTAAACTTTTAGGTATACAGGGTTTTCAAACTTAAGTCGGCACTATTGCTAACTTTGTTATTATTAGAGCTACAGGCTCGGTTAAACAGGGCAAACTAGTAGCATTTGTTTCTTTCATCACTATGGTGAAAACAGAATAAAAATCGAAACATCGCGTTCGTGAGTTATGTCAAATTGTTTCATTTTTCAAATAGGACACCCTGTATACAATATCTCAATCAATAGAAAATTGAATACTGAACAAAAGTGTCCCATTATGATAGAGCTAAAGTCAAAATGACAGAGTTATTGATGATTTTTCAAATTGGTTAAGGTGACTGTGTTAGTTATAACTTTGCCTTACCATAAAGTAGAAAGTGGGAAAAATATCGAGTAATAATGCCAAGAACATAGTCAAATTTACTAGTCGGAAAACCGTTGGTGGAGGCGGTTTGAATCTTGTTCACAAAAAAATTATTTCGTGATGGGGATAGATACAAAATTGGCGGTGGCTATATCCAGCTGAAGTGAAATGAAATTAAAAAAAAGGAATATTCATAAAGCGAAAGGATTGGTTTTATTTTAATTTATGTCTGAACATTAAAAGAAAAATTCAAATTAGATGCTCAAAAACGTCACCGTCTTAGTCCGCATTTTTGTGCCCACCTGTAAACGCTTTTAGTGGCTGTAAACTGTTTACCAGTGAAACTTCAATTTAACATTTTAATCCTGATGACCTTTATACAACAAACGATTGTAGTTTATAAAATCACAGCCACTTTAAACTTATTTGAAAAATCATTAATAGCTCTGTCATTTTTGACTTTAGGATAAAAAAACAATACGACACTTTTATTCAGTATTTAATTTCCTATCGATTGTGAATATTGTATACAGGGTGTCCCATTAGAAAAATGGAACAATTTGACATAACTCATGAACGCGATGTTCGATTTTTATTTTGTTTTCACCATAGTGATGGGAGAAACAAATGCTACTAGTTTACATATTAGCCGACCCAATAGCTCCAATAATAACAAAGTTAGCAATAGTGCCGACTTAAGTTTGAAAACCCTGTATACCTTGAACCAAATGTCACTTGGTTCACTGTAACAAACTCGTCAAACATTTGTCTTCGTTAATTTACCTGTTTAAAAATATAAACGCTTCACAAATGTAATGATATGTGCTTATTATTCGCTATTTCACTCAAAAATGAGTTATGGTGTAGTATTATGGGAACATTCTGCTTCAGCGATGCGTATATGCGTCTGTAAAGAAAGGTAGTTAGGGTATTGTGTCGTGGAAACTATCGCGACAATACCAAACCAATGTTCAAATTCCTGAATGTACTTACGCTTCCCGCAGTATATATTTTACATGCCCTACCTTACATAAAACTAAATAGAGAACAACATGATACCGTACAAACTGTTCACGACCATAATACAAGATCAAACCGTAATTTATATCAACCATTTGCTCGCTTTAAAAAGACCCAACATGCAACAAATTTTTATGGAATAAAGTTTTACAACCATCTACTTGAATTCATAAGAGAGTTCGAGTTTAAGAATTTTAAAACTATTATCAAACAGCATCTTATTGCTAACACGACTTTTTTGCTCACAGAATTTTTTAATTATGTTTTTTAAAACTATTATATATATATTTTTTTGACGATTGTAAAGTACCTGTAGATATTAATGGCATGAAACAAAACACACCTCTTTTAATATTTTGTGTTCATGTTCAGCCATTCGTTTTCAAAACGAACATTTTTGTGGTTGTGGGTTTTAATTATTTAACCATATTTTCATGACATTCTCTTCCTTTTTGCTGCATAAGTTTAGCCAATGTTAAATTTCACAACCAAACACTTAGAATTGTTAATTACTTAATTTTTAACTTTTTCAACAGACTTCGAAAATAATATACAAAATAATTCTGCAAATAACTAAAGGCGCAAGTAATGAAATGAAGCAAAGGCACACATTAAAAATCAGGACAACTTTAAAACAAATTTAAAAAAATTAAAACGTAGTAAAATGTCACTATTTGGAAAATATTCCAACAATGATATTGATAAGATGTGAAGTATTAACCCAAATAATGCAAAGAAACCTAAAGAAAGTATCTGGATGCAGTTCTGCATTATTTTGTGAAGGTCGAAATTATAAAATAAAAATAGTTTTACTAAATATAACATTTCCACTATTAATTTTGGTAAACTATATTTTTAAAGGTCAATTGAAAAACTAAAAATATATTGTATTGTATTTAAAAGCTGCCACGACTTTTTGGAACACCGTTTATAATCAAATTTTTTTTTAAATGTACAATCAAAAACTGTACTAAGTGTGACCAATTTTAAAAGTGATATTTTTTTTCCCAATGATTTATTTATTTATTCGTATGGTACATTATACAAATATTGTATTGTGATGTAAGTGTTATGTATGGTGCCCCAGAAGATCAGTATAAACCTGTATAGTGTGGTGACGAAACCGTGTGCAATAGTGGATTGGTTCGTCTTGGCAAAGCATTTACTTCAAGGTTTAGGAAAACCACTAAAACCTAAACATGCCAATGATGTTATTCTCCAATGTTAGAAGTTTGCGTTACTCTGTATATATAAATAATCTTCAGAGTACTATTACATAGTGAGAACCAAAAGTTTGTGGTGCTCTCATAATTTTAACCCAATTGTACAAAAAAATTGATGGAAAATTTTAAGATATTTTAATTTTTTCACGTGAAATACAATATTTTTCGATTTTCATTATACAGGGTTTTCAAATTTAAGTCGGCACTATTGCCAACTTTGTTATTATTAGAGCTACAGGGTCGGTTAAATAGAAAAACTAGTAGCATTTGCTTCTCTCATCACTATGGTGAAAACAGAATAAAAATGGAACATCGCGTTCGCGAGTTAAGTCAAATTGTTTCATTTTTCAAATGGGACACCCTGTATACAATATTCTCAATCGATAGAAAATTAAATACTGAACAGAAAGTGTCCCGTTATTTTTTATTCTAAAGTCAAAAATGACAGAGCTAAAGTCAAAAATGACAGATCTATTGATAATTTTTCAAATTGGTTAAGGTGGCTGTGTTAGTTATAACTTTGCCTTACCATAAAGTAGAAAGTAGGAAAATGCCAGACCCGTGGGTGGTCGAGTAGTAATGTCCAAAACGTAGTCAAATTTACTAGTCGGAAAACCGGTGGTCGTGGCGGTTTGCATCTTGTTCACGGCAGACACTTAAAAATTATTTCGTGATGGGGATACATTAACATACAAAATTTACTGTGGCTAAACGCTTTTAGTTGCTGTAAACTGATTAGCAATGAAACTTCAATTTGACATTTTAATCCTGATGACATTTATACAACAAACGATTGCAGTTTATAAAATCACAGCCACTTTAAATTTATTTGAAAAATCCTCAATAGCTCTGTCATTTTTGACTTTAGGATAAAAAATAATAGGACACTTTTTATTCAGTATTCAATTTTCTATCGATTGAGAATATTGTATACAGGGTGTCCGATTTGAAAAAATTGAACAATTTGACATAACTCGCGAACTCGATGTTCAATTTTATTTGGTTTTCACCATAGTGATGAGAGAAACTTTAATAATAACAAAGTTTGCAATAGTGCCGACTTAAGTTTGAAAACCCTGTATATTTTCCGTTTCCATTATACCCTACATATTCTATATCGTTTAAAAGTTAATTAATTGTAATTCCTAAAAATACATATAGAGAGATCCATTTAAAAATTATGAGGTATTGCTTGGTTCGCATTTTACTTCGTCCTGTATTAAGAAAGTTTCCGATAATAAAAATAATTAATATTAAACACAGCTAATGACATGGAAATAACATGTTAGAAGAAATTAATTTATGTTTAATTATTTTAAGTGATAGTTAGCTATATCTTCTAAAATACCCTGTACAATATATTGAGATGCTATATTTTTTTAAAGCTCTTGATGAGATCGTTTCGAATCTTCGAAAATATGATGTGAAGCATAAACTAAAGAAAAGGTTAGTTTTTGCTTCCACGAATCTTTGGAAAACCCTGAACTACATGTGACAAATTTGAAAGTTACATATTTTTTATTAACTAAGTTATCCTTTGATGTCAGATGTTTGCGCCTCTTGTATTAAATACTAAGTTTTGATTGGTTCTTCTACAATGTCATGCAATTTTCTATACTGGGTTCTTCTTTCTTAGTTACACATTTACTCAATGTGTATCTTTAAATGAAAAAAAATGAAATTATTGGTGCGATATAGGCAACCATTTGTACCACATTATACTTCCACAAATCTGTACAAGTTGGGATAGAATTATTTATATTTTTTTATAAATTTAAATTAACATTTTATCAATGAACTTTAACAATATTTAATAGGTACTCATTGCTTTAATGACCTAATAAATACTCAAAATGGCCACCTTGCCTTTCGAGACAATAACCTAAGCGGTCTTGAAAGCAACGTAAAGAATTTTGAACAAATTGTGGATTCATTTCATTACACACAGTGCGTATACAATCTTTTGATTCGTCTAAGTTTTGAATGGGTACATTATTATAAACTTTGCTTTTTAGGTTACCGCATAAAAAAATCGTTAGGAGGCAAGTTTGCTGATCGGGGTGACCACGAAATAGGACCAAATCTTCCAATCCAGCATCTTTCAAAAGTGTCGTTTAAAAGTTTCTCATTGCATTCGCCGAATGTGCCGGAGCACCATCCATATGTCACCAGGGTTCAGTAACATTAAATTAAGCCTTTCAATTGCTGGAATTCTGTACTCTCGCAATAAATCCAAAAACTTTACAGCTGTTAAATTTCCATCGATAAAAATGGGCCAATAAGAGAGTTATTTACGCATCCGAGCCAAACATTAACCTTTTGGTGGTACTGTGTACTAGTTAAGTTTTGGATATGAGGATTGGTACAGGACCAGTACCTGAATTAGTAAATGAGACATTTGTGATTTTTTATGGAAAAATAAAGGATTAGTATAAACCGGAAATTCTGAGAGTTGACCTCCCTATTGATAGTAAAGGTAGCTTCATCAGTAAATATTATTTTACTTAACATTTCTTCATTTTCATTCAAAGAATTGAACATTGTTTCACAAAAATCGGTACGCTTTATTTTATCTTCCTCGGTAAGTTGTTGATGATTTTAAATTTTATAGGGTTTATACTTAAATTCTTTTAGGGTTCTGTATACCGAACTATACGAAATTTCAAAATGTTTAGCCACATTTACGATTTTGTTGGTACCACATAAGCATTGTCACTTTTTCTTCATTATTATACCTGTTCGTTATGTATTTCACTAGTAATTAAATAATAAAAGCTCAATAGTAAAAAACAAGTTGAGATAAAATGATTGTAATATTGACCCTTGCATAGATACTTGATTTTTAAATTTTAATTTTTTTTTTATCAGGTTACCTAGGATATGAACAATGCTTTGACATTTTTTCTTTTGTAATTACACATAGAACATACAGAGTGTCTTTAGCTGAGTGCCCATTTGAAATATCTGGAGAACCGTGATACCGAGAAAATCAGAATTTGGTATGCAGCCATTTGTGACCAACATCTATTGTTTTAAAATATTTTCAAAATAGTGTCACTTTCGGAAGTACCGGAAGTTAATGTCAATTTGGTTTTTTTAAATGTAATGACTATGATTTTATTTTCTTTTGATTCCAAGTTGTTGGCATGTTTAGGTTTTCGTGGTTTTCCTAAACCTTGAAGTAAATACTTTGCCACGACGAATCAATCCACTATTGCACACGGTTTTGTCACCTGTATAGAGGTTTATACTGATCTTTTGGGGCACCATACATAACACTTACATCACAATACAATATTTGTATAATGTACCATACGAATAAATAAATAAATAAAATATAAACCCATACGTAAAATTGAATCCAATATATATAACACATGTTGAGCTTAGTTTGGTTGATGATTCTCAGAAAAAAAAGGCAGGATTAATTAGAAAATTCGTAATGAATTCAATTTTAATTATTTATTTTAAAATGCACATTATTTTATCTGAAAATAGGAATTACATTCGAATTATTTTCATCACACATGATAAAGTGTTTTTGCTCAATACTCTGAATTATTCTTATAACGAGAAAAAGAGAATTAGATAAAAACATAAAATTTTCGTAAATTTTTTTACATTTACTCATACATTTTAGGAGAAAATAGTTTTCTCGTTAACTATCGAGTCCAATGAACCGAAACTCCACATAAGTATATCTGAAATTTTTTCAGTTTCATAATTTCAAAAATGCTCGCCTCAGACCTCTTTCAACGTTGAAAGATACTGCAAAACTTAAGATTACATTATTTAATATTTAAATTTTGATGTCACTTGAGTTGTTCAAACGTTTGCTTAGTACATAATACGTGTCCAAGATAAGGATTCTCACTATGGGATCTCATCTGAAACATATAAAAATATAAAGTGTAATATATCAAGAAAAGAATTTAAATACGGCAAAAATAATTGTTTCCGCTATTTAAATAAATTTTGGTTGTTGCTAAAAACGAAACGTACCAAAATTAAGTAGGTATAGCTAGAAAAGTGGCAATGAAAATGTGCTGTCCGTTGTTTGATATTTCTTCAATTTCAGAAAGTTTTTTAATGCCAAAACCGTTTTTTAGTATTTGCCAAGAATATGTCATTTTCACAATTTTTTTTTTATTTCGGAATCAAACCTACTGAATTACGCTCTCTCTAGACTTCCAATGTTTTTCAAGAAAAAAAGATCAATTTAAGCAAACAAGTTTTAAATTCATAATTTGTGGACTGCTGCAGATGACAGTTTTCGAACAATTCAGTTACAGTGGGATTCATAAAAGGTAAAGATACATATACGCCAGAGTCCTATAGTTTTCTTCCGAATTAAAGAAAAATAAAATCCTGCAACTCGACCATTTTATTAGACTTTCAGAATTAAATGATGTAGTACAACCCGCTCTAATCCCTTGAAATAATAATTTCTAAATTTTTTATTGTACAGTATGTTTTTTTTTAACTGAAAGGCTGTAACTTTTTTTGTGTGCATTACACTCTGAACCAATAAAAAAATAAAACAATTAATTTCTACAATTAGGTATGTGGGTATAGTGGGAATCCTTATCTTGGACCCGTTTTATATACTGACTAATATATTTGAAGTGATGTCATTGTCTTCGCTTTTACAATAATTATATTTCAAAATACATCACATAGCATAACTCACTGACATTTATTGGTTTGTTATGTTTGGATAACATCATAAAAAAATTGATAATCTGTATTTTCTACCCTATAATTCCTTGGATAAGTTTGTGGATTATCAGAATTCCATAGAAACAGTTTGAACACCATAGTCTGGACCAATTAGGAAAATTTTAACAATTGGTTTTAATATTAGTTTTGTGATTGTTGAATAAATAAAACTGTGTAAGTGTATCAAATATTTATTCGTAGAATTAATTCACACAATTACATCAAAAATTTCCACATTTTTTAATATCTTGTATTACATCTCTCAACGATGTAACGTTCAATTTATTTTGCAGCAAAATAGGTTTTATGGTCTTATTAAATAAATCCGGATTTAAATTATTGCTTCTGGAGTAAATAAATAAACGCTCTGTAAAATAAAATGTTGAATTACAAATTAAAAATTGTTATTATTTATGAACTTACGTGTATTCTGATTATTTTTGTAGGTACAACCCCATACGATACTGTAATTTTTATAATCCGTGCTTAAAACGTAATGAGGGATTAATTCTTTTTGATTATTTACGTATACGTCGTATTCCCAGGATTCTGTAGGAACTGCTTCTTGAGCACGAAAGTTGCATTGTTTATCAAACCATTGGTTACATTTTTTGTAGGATAGTAAACGCTGAAGTTGTTGTAATTTTTATACGTGTAATTCGGACGCCCGCAGTCATACTTAATTAAAGAATTTGGATAACTTTTAATTTCGAACCATTTCCCTGCAAACTGGATTAATGTTAGAAATAAAATTAAAATGTAGAGGAATTTACCTTCGTTTCGTTAAAGTTTGGGTGTGTTACCACATTGGGACAAGTTCCGTTCGATGTTATTAAAATTTCTGAAAATGTGAAAGAAAGTGAACAAATCACAACCAAAAATTTGTGGATCATCGTCATTGTAACGTTTTAATTACTAACTAAAGTTCCCTTTTGTGACTTTTGTTTTATATAAATTTTAATACAATTATCAGATGTTGATATGTCCAATTCCCAGTAATTTGTTTTAGTAATAATGGAATTAATAGTTGTTGATGTGAAGATAAGGTAATTTTTATCTGTGACATTGATTACACCCTCTCCACCTTAATTTATTGATTTATTGTTGAAATTATAAGAATTGAGGTCTTATTTACCTACACAGTGTGTTTGATAATCGGGGTACCCATGTTAGCTACTCGAACTAAGAAAACAACTGATTCATATTTCGTTTTTTAATATGAGAATGATACTGTATTGGAGAAACACAGCTAAATGCGAAATCGCACGCATGAAATTCACTTATGAATTTTTCATGATGTTCCTTAACAAAGAAAACGATGAAGCTTTTTTATATTCTATTTTAAATGCGAATATCAAGTCGAAGTTTTAACGTTTCACAAAGATCGGACAGTCTAAAGTCTAAACCATTTTGTAAAATATTAAGCAAGTCTTAGGGGAGACGAGCTCCGCCATTTATATATTTTTATTTAAACCGTAAAAAATTTCCAAAGAAATACAAATTTGTTGCACTGATGTTGATTCATTCTTCTATAATAAAATCAATTTCTAAAACATAATCTTATCTTTTATTTCTATATATATATATGCTATTAATAATTGAAGTGTCCAACAAATATTTCCTAACTTAATTAAATAAATTCATCCGTAGGTGAACTGTTTATTTGTATTATGAAAATAATATACATTAACTATTATTATAGTACGGACGTTTATTAAAAAATCCTACATTAGTCCTTTGGCTTTGTTTCGCGAATTTATAGTCTGTTATTATTCTCGCTTCAAATAATATTATACAAGTTAATGTAGACAAACATTAAATCACTTACAGGGGGTAATTTAAACCTCTAGCGATGCATATTTCATCTGCGTATATAATAAAAAGTTTTTTGTTCGGCGATTATTTACGATAAGCGCTTTCGGTAATAAAATTTAGAAGCGTGTACGTATGTGCAATTCAGTTATCAGATAAAGTGCTTAAACGAAATTAGACATAAAACATAATAAGACATCAGCCAATATTTGATTATGAGTTGTGGTAGTAATGGACAGGTCGATCATAAGTGATTTTTTTTTGTTTTTAATATAAATTTGTTTTAATGTTCATTTGCTTGTGGTATGTGCCTTATATTACATCTGGTTTTGCTACTTTGATAGGATTTTATTTTGTTGCTCATTTGGGTTGGGTATTTTTATACCATCATTTTTAATGCGAAAACAACTCGAGTTACATGCCTTCGAGTATAGTATAAGTCGAGCATAAAATTTGTACAAGAATATTTACAACACACAGAAGTATTACTTTATCACAATTTGTGTATTTTCCTACAGCTAAGTAATTAAGAAATTTTTATGAAATTGAGAAAGTAGGATGTCATGTGCTGAAAGAAAATATAATAGAATATATTTGCTTTTGCTTTACATTTACCATTACGGAATAATAATTTATGTTATGGTCATAAAACGTAGTGGTGCTGCATTCTGTTTGCGAAGTCTGTAAACATATTTGCAAACTCGGCACAAAGTAAACAATTACTTGAACAGTTACCGGATATCCGGTCTTTATTTTCTCTTTACTATCAAAATATTTTTTTTCATCAATTTTCCTGCAGATGATTAATTTTATTTTACTCTCCTAGTATTACTTTTGTACTGCTACGAATGTTATCGCTTTGTTTTTCTTTCCGCATTCACTATCGGTAGCAGATATAAACACAGCCAGATAGTATTAACAAGTTCTTATAATTTAGATAAATACGCACAATATTACACGTTATAATTTATATCAACTCTCATTCAATTACAACTTGAAACTGAATTGATAACTACATGACTACGCTTTTATAGTTGCAGAAATAATCGAATATTCAGGAGAACGAAAGTTCTAGAACGCCATCATTCTAACTTATTCTAGTAACTCCAGTGGGTTAACAGCACTATAAAAAGTTTAATCCTTTTAACGAAATACATATCGACAGTGACTTGAAATTATCAGCTAACTGACATTTTTTTCCAAAAATGAGATTTATTTTACTAGGGTTAGCTATTTTATAATTCAGTTGCGCACATTATAGCAATAAAGAATTCTGTGTTTATAATACAGACGTGAAACAATATCTGTTATCTAGATTATACTTGCCGACAAGAGTCAATACCTGGTATGTGCCAGTTCATCGTGACTTTAAGTTAGATCATCACGTTTATGACAACTGGTCGAATAACTAGCTCTTATTTTGTGTAATTAACAATTAATCAAGTCAAAAACCTGTATTTCTGTATGCTGGAACAATTTGAATTTATGCTATTTTTAAATATTATTTATTAGTTCAAAAAGCAGTGGTCATTTTAAGATGTTATAGATATAGACTGGGAGCAGCAGGAAAATCGTCGTATGATTTGCCCCACGTCGAGGCTTTGGGGAACGTTAGTCAATAATATTTCTTGCAAGAAAATGCAAGTACGAAGGTCGTCAGGGGCAAATTCTTGAAAGTGTCAAAAAAATTCATGTTTTTGGGAAATAAGCCCTAAGCTGAAACTTGTATTATATTAATCATGGGATAGCCAACGTACGGTAACCTTTGGAATTTTAACAAAGACAAAGATGATGTGATAATATGACAGAATCCGAAACTGAATGATTATGGAGAAATTAATAATAATCACAGTAATACGTTGATTCAGTGGAGGGATATTAAAGAAGGCCACGAAAAAACAGGCTGACAAAAGTGAGTAGAAGGGAAGAAATTATCAAAAGCTCGAGTTCTCTCGAGATAAACACAAGAAATTTGAGCTCCAAATCCAGGTAGAAAACTGGGACCTCCTTCTTCTCCCAAAATGTAAAAACAAGGATCAAGAAAGTAGATGCACTAATACTCCGATTTATAAGCTTTCTAATGGCGAACAAACAGTACAAGTTTGTTGAAATACTTTTCTAAGCACTACTGGATTGGAACTTTTTACAGTAGAACCAAAATGAAAGGAGTCCACAAAATCACAGAATTAATATTTTCAACAATGGTAACGTGTTCATGAATGCAACGCTGCACCAGGGCAAGTGCCCTCCATTCTTATTAACGGAAAGTTTTAAAACTTATCCAAACTTTCACTACAGTTTTCGGCGGGGGGGGGGCAGTTTTTTAACGGATTCCTCCTTTTAGATCAGGACGTGCTGACTTAATACGCGTTCTTATAAGTAGCCCCAAACCAAAAATCTGCCATATTTAAGTCCGGCGATCGGACAGACCAAAGGATGTCGGCCTTTTTTTTTTGCAGCCGTACTGATTGAAAAATTTGTTTTTTGTGAATTTCAATTCTCCGAATTTGAAAACTTCCGCTATATGAATTTCGAATAGAAGGTTCACTGTCTGGTATTTAGGGCAAATAAATCAAAATGTGTTATATGTTTTCGAAACCATAATCGAAATTCTTCTTCTTTTCAGAATAAGTTTTAAAACTAGAAACATTCATTTGAAAAACCCTGTATAAAGAATTCTGCCAGAAAGAACATGAAACATGCCTGGGCATACAGTGTTTTAGGAAAATGTTAACCAAAAGAAAACAGATGTAACCTTTGCATTGAATATGAAAAGAATTATATGAAGGATAATAAGTGGAAACAACATATTGAAGACAAATATTGTAAGAAAGAAGAACGTTCCAAAGATAGAGATAAAGCATTCAAGGGAGGTGCATTTTACTTTGTAGGGAGACGTGAAACCTGTAAAAGTAGCACCGATAATAAATACAATAAACATTTATTTTATAACAAAGTTGGAATGCCACAATTTTACTATTTACAAAGTGGTATTTACAAGTGAATTAAGTTCAAGTCAAGTTAAATTATAATAAAAAAAAATTGAAAAATGTCGGATTCAGAGGGGTCAACGTCAGATACATAAAAGATAATGAGGGAAGAGGAGATGTATAAGATATTTAGAAAGAGCTTAAAAATGGGAAACTCGCCAAAAGGAGGAGGATCGAGGAAAGAAGAAATGGGAATGAACGGAAACTAGGGCGAATGAATGAAGAGGAACAAACAATAAATATTTGGAAAGAAATGTTGAACGAAATAAAACAGATAAAAACGAATCAAGAAATGAGAGAGATAAGAGAAGACATAAAAAAGATAAACGAAAAGTTGGAAATAAATGTAAAAGATTAGAAGAAAAAGTGGAAAACTTGGAGAAAAGGATAGGAAATATGGAGAAAGAAAAGAGAAGCAAAATATGGTAGTCAGAGGACTAAATGTACAAGAAGGAAGAGGAGGAGATACAAAGGAAAGTGGAAAATATGATAAAGGAAGAGATGAAGATAGAAACAAGGATTGAAGAGGCAATTGAAACAGGAAGAGAAGCATGGAAGATAAAATAGAGATAATGAAGAAAAGAGAATGATGAAAAGTAATGGAATTTACATAGACGATGACATGACTAAAAAGAGGATGGTAAGAGGGTGAAAATAGGATACAAAAAATGTGGGTAGATAGGGAGGAATGGAGATGGTCAGAGAAGGAGAAAAGATGGGAAAGTGGATGACAAAAACTAAAAGAGAGGGGGGGATTTAAAATGGAAGGGAATGAAGAAAGGGAAGAAAGAAAAAAGCGGAAAGAAGGTAATAAAATTCTATTTTGTAATGTAGTGGGTTTAAAAAACAAAGGGAAAGAATTTTGGAAATATGTAAGGCGATTTAAAATGGTGGGAATGGTGGAAACATGGATGGAGGAGAAAGGATGGGAGGAGTGGAAAGAAATGTTACCGGAGGAATTTACATGGCAGATACAATTTGCGGAGAGAACAGAGAAGAGGGGAAGAGCAAAAGGAGGAATACTAGTAGGTGTCAGAAAGGAATGGGCGGCAGTAGGAGAAGAAGAGGAGGGGAAGTGTACAGGGTTAATGAAAATCAATGTAAGGACAGAAGTAGGTGAAAGATATATGATAATAACAATATATGGAAAAGAAATGGAAACAACAAGAAGAGAAATAGAAAAGGCTGTTAGTGAAAATGAAGAAAAAAGCTAATAATAGGGGAGATTTTAATGCAAGAATTGGGAGGAGGGGGGGAATGATGATAAATGGGAGAGTAAAAATGAGGAGATCTATGGAGAAGGAATGAAATTGCTAGAATTATGTAAAGATAAAGGATAGACAATAATGAACGGCAACATGGAGGAAGGGAAAAAGGAGAGTTTACTTTTATAGGAGGAATGGGAGAATCGGTAATAGACTACGTAATAGTGAATGAAAAAATGTTTAGACGTAGAAAGTTTCAAGATAGGGAAGGAAGAGGAAGCGGATCACCAACCGCTGGAATTAACTTTGGGGGGAAAGATGAAGAAGACGAAGAAGAGAACAGAGAGGAATAGGTGGAGAAGAAGATATGGACAAAAGATAGTATAGAAAGGTATAGAGGAAACATGGAAATAGTAGAGGAAGAATAAGAAACAACGAATGAAATAGATGAGGAGTTAAAATATGGATACAAAAAATGAAAGAAGCGACTCAAATAAGAAGATTCAGGAAAGAAACAAG
Source organism: Abscondita cerata (assembly GCA_030710515.1). Classification (NCBI taxonomy): domain Eukaryota; kingdom Metazoa; phylum Arthropoda; class Insecta; order Coleoptera; family Lampyridae; genus Abscondita; species Abscondita cerata. Next base: position 76,021 of record JALBCR010001703.1, on the reverse strand, counting down.
GAGAATGGGACAAAAAATGAATGGTGGAATGGAGACTGCCAAAGAGCGAAGAGAGAAATGAGAAGAGGGAGAAGAAGTTGGAAAAACGGAAAAATGGATATAGATGAATACAGAAGTAAAAGAAAACAGTTCAGAGAAAAGTGTAGAACCAGAAAGGAAGAATACAAAAAGGAATTGGAAACAGAGATCATCGAAATAAAAAACGAAGGACAAGCTTGGGATTTTTTAAAAAGAAAGCGAAAAGAGAAAGAAGGATAGAAATAAAATAAATGAGGAGACATGGGAGGATCACTGTAAAAGTTTGCTACGAGAACCGGACGAAAACATAATAAAATTAAAAGAAAGAGATGAAGCAGATAGGGGGAAATTGAATGGGATAGGATCGAATGGATGAGGGAAGTAATAGAGAGAAGACAATTGATGGAGAAACAGAAAAGAAAAATAATTAAGTTAAATTGAAAGTTATTTTTGGTAGGTTTCCTTATTAAAAGGCCTTCTATACGTTTGTACGTTAGATCGACTAACTTTTAGTTGCTTGTTGTTTTTTATTAAATAATTGTTTGTATTAACGTAATTTAATGTTATTTTTTGTGATGTTTTTGTCGTACGTTTGTTAATTGGATGATGTCGTTACCTAAAAGAAAAATAACGATTAAAGTACAGTATTTTACGTCCTGATGAATGAAGGCAACATAGTTCAGTTGCCGAAACGTCGACGAAACAGAATAACCAGTTCTTTATGACATAATCCCACTCCTATAGTAGGTCTACCAATAATAAATTTAAAGGAGTAGTATCAAGAAATTGCATAATTGAAAGTTATTGTTATTTTATAAAGATAATTTTTTATTTTTGTTTTGTTATTGTAAGTATTGTAACCGAATTCTTTTGTTTTGCAAAGAACAAATAAATATCTATTCTACTATTTACAATGTTACGTATTACCAAAAGCCACATGCTTGTGGTTGACTGAAGTTAAGAGTTTGTACTATGCGTGATTGACTACCTGAAAAAACTTTGCTTGACAAGTAAAGTGCCAATTTCCAAACTCGGATGGGTGAACAACAACAACGATTTTATGAACTTCTTAATTTTGCACCACCTCGAAATTACTTAGAAGTATACAGGGTGTTTCATTAATCAGTACAAAAATGAAACTGGAGATTCCTTGCAAAATTTAAAGGGGTTTAACATAAAAAAAAATTTCTTTAAAGCCTCCCTGAAGAGTTACAGCCCGTTAAAGATGTGTAAAAATTCACATTAATCGATTTTTTCTGAAATGACTTGAAATAAAAAAGAAATGTAAACATTCAAATACTACTACCAAGAAGCCTCCATAATTTCATAATTTTATTCACCCTTGTTCTCTGCAAGGGGGTGAGTCTTACTACCCCTTAGAGTTTTTTACCAGAACTTTTTAACTAATTTTTTTCATTTTTAAAATTCAGATTTTGGAGGGCCAATTCAATTAAAAACTTTTTGTCTCTTAAAAATTTCACGTAAACTCAATACTTTTCACCAAAAAATAAATTAAGCGAACTTGCAGAATTTTTAATTAATAAGTTGCGTATGCAAGTTTGACATAAATAACAATATTATTATTAACTATCATTTTAATTTAAATTAACAATATTATTTCAGAGAGTGTTCAAAATGGGCACCATTTTCTTGAATACAGGCTCTTATTCTTTTGAACAAATTTCCGTTAACGCTACCTAGCATTGCTACAGATTGTCTAACTCTTCAGGGGAGGCTTTAAGGAAATTTTTTTTTATGTTAAACCCCCTTTAAATTTTGCAAGGAATCTCCATTTTCATTTTCTGTACTGATTAATGAAACACCCTGTATAACAAAAGGATGCCTGCATTGAAAGAAAACTGAAAAACCGAGAAATTGAGTTACCCAGTGATTACGTCAAGGGAAGCAAGGAGGAAACCCGGACCCATACGAAGTGATTCAATTATTGTACAATTTTTGTAGGAACTATTCTAAATCAGAACTTCATCACTATGCTGGCATAAGACCAGGCAAGGTACATTTGGTTAAAGTCCTTAATTATAATCCCATATATAATCTGAGTTTGGTCATTAATATCAAAAACTTCCATCAAGACCTAAAGTGATTGCTCCAGTTGTGAATTTTCCACGGCATAACAAAACTCGTTAACTGATTACTGAGAAAAAATGGAAAGATTTACAGGGTGGGAAAAGTGTGATTTCTTAATAATGTCACAGCTTTTACGACTCATTTACTTATTTGAGAAAAAAGAAGAGATCAACACGGATTGTACAAAAGATGAAAAAGTCGAACCTAAACCCAAAAAGTTAAGAAAAAAGTCCAAGGCCAAATAAATACTCTTCATGCTATGTTGCTTAGAATTACTTTTTGTTTTTCAATTTGATTGGTATTATTATTTTCATTATAAACCTTAACATCCTAACAGTAAGCAACAATATTTTCTAAGTACGTTTAATTTTATATTCTCACTTTTTATTAAAAATGTAACGTGTTCCACCTTTTATTCGCTATTTAATGAATCTGTAGAAAATTTTGATATTAAGTCGTGATTATGTTTTGATGGAAACGGTTTTTTGTTCCTTCTGTAAAATCAGTCTTTACGCATTGTCAGATCATCGTCGATATACACATATTCAAAGAGAAATAGAAACAGTAATTTAGACAAAAACGTGTCATATTTTTATAAAACGGTGGCAAATTATGAACTCTGGATTAAAAGTTATCTGTTCAGGGTCACGTCTTTATATTAAATAAAGAAAAGATACTTTGGTGAGAATAAAGCTTTAAATCTTGAACAATTTCACACCGATTGGCTTGTATATCAACAAAAAACAGGAAAAATGAATCGAGTAAATTAAAACAAAAATTCTTCGTCTCAAATTATCAGAAAATCTAAAATCTCTGCTTAGTTACTATTTTATTAAATTAAGCAGAAACAGGAATATTCCATTACCTAATTTATAATTTGAATCTAGTTTAGTTATAAATTAAAAGTTTTGATTAACATTCAAATAAAAACCAATACATTAAGATTCACATAAGCTTACAAGCTGCAGGGTAAATTATCTCGTAAAGTTGAACGAAAGACGAACCAGCGATTGTCGTTGGGTGAATCTCCTGAAAACGATTCTTTGTCCGCTGTCCTGAATTATCCTTCAACGTCAATACTCTTCTTGGTTACAGTATAAAATTGAATCTAAGATTTCACGTTCCGTTTTAAGAATAACAAGCAATTATATTTGAAGTATTATACTTAAATTCAAAACCTTGTTAAATTTTATTTCAAACAGATAACAAAAAGAAAATGTTCCTAATACTTTACGTAATAGAAAAAAATATTTGAGGTTGCAACCTACTTAAGAAGTAAACGAGAAGTGGAGCTTATAATAACTCACTGCAGAGACAGAAAGTATTCACTGCATTCGCCCAGAAGTTAATCAACCGGTTTCTTTTTTCCCGTGGAAATTCTGCCCGGATTAACTTTTAAAACAGCTTAGGCTCTAGCAATTTTTCTTCCCAGAACAATTTAATTGTATCTCTATCGAGAAATTAAATATTGAAAACCTTGAAGATGTATTACCTGAACATCCGCAATAAATTTTGAAAATTGTGTTTCTTGTAACATGTGATAGTTTTTGATTGAAGTATTGTTAGTGTAAAAATGTAAAGTAGGTACGTCAAGGCGCGCAGTACTTACGCCCACACTTTTTGTACTAGGTATCGATTTTTCTACAGCTTTAGTTGACAAAAACGTTGTTAAAATTATCTCTACATATTTATTGGTCTACAATTTTCATATTTGTGCTACTGTGATATCCTCTCTAATAACCTTCCTGTTTGTGTTTATTATATGTTGTAAATTTATACCCTTTAATGTATGGCCGATATTATGTTATGGCACGTCGTCTTCAGAATAAAGTTTCGTTAGGTCTTTGATTTTGACAACTTATTAATTAATATTTAATTATTAAAATTAGTTTAATCATTCATATATAAATAATTTCAAACGTAGCTAAAATAGGTTGGTTAAATTTAGTGATATTTTAATTTGAATCTTGTATATTTATTAAGATTATTGTCATTATAAATGTTCTTTTAAACGTGCCCATCAGTTTTATCTAAATAAAACTTAATATCAGAGCATTCTAATTTTTAAACTCCACTGTTGTGTAAAGGATTTTTATAAATACAATTAATAACTTTGGTCAGGTTATTAATTAACTTACATATATTTTATTAATTGACGTAAATGATTTTTTCTTTCCTTTTCCCGTTTCTTCTATTCTTTCTGGATCGTGGCATTTTCGTAATTTTTAATTTTCGAGCTTCTTTTTTCTTGTGATTTTCGCTTTCCACATATTCATTACCAGTTTGTTTGAATTCACCCTGATCATATGGTCATACATTTTAGTTACCTTCCTGTTTAATCCGATCAATTTGGTCTTTCCTACATTATTTTCTTAAATGTTTCATTTCTATTGCATTTAACTTTTCAATGTGTATCTTTTCTATTGTCCAGTTTGCACCTGCGTATATTAATGTCGATAATATTATTTGTTTGGTTTTTGTCTTAGTCTTTTCTTTCCCTTGGACTGATTTTAGGGCTTATAATTTGGTGCATGTTTGGTGTGTTGTCCGTTCTCTTCTCATTTATGATAATTATTTTGAACACTTGCTTGTCTATTTTTATTTTGGGTTTTCCATCTTTTGTCATTGCTGAAGCAACACGTATGGTTTTTGATTTTCCTATCAATTTTCTTCGGTGTTTTATTACAAATTCGTTTCGATGCTTTCTTCTTTCCTTTGGAGGTTCTAGTTTAAAATATTTAGGTGTGATAAGATCTCAAATGTACACATCAGAGTGCAATGCTTTATTGCATCTAAAGTGACATCAGAGTGCGCTCGCTGAAATGACTAACCAACCAACATCAGTGAAGAAATTCAGCGACGAAGCTAAGGTGGTTTGGACATTATGTAGAATGCCCGTACACCGCCTACCATACAGAACCCTATGGAGACACAGTGGAAGTCAGCACCAAAAATGATCTGGATCTTGGATTCAAGACCGAAAAGCATGAAAGGATATTATTAGGGAGTCTGTCGACCAGCGTCACCCACAGCAACGTATTGGCCCTAACCAAGCGCCCGCTTCAAGAAGATAAGAGAAGAAGAAATAATTCTAAACAACTAAATTTGCAACATTTAACAGACTCGCGAGAGCCTTCTTGTTGCATATAAACACGATAAATGCCTCCGGTTCCATAGTGAAGTATCTTGTTATCTTAAGACTTATGTTGATCCTGCGGTCGACGTTCGCCTCAAAGGAGTCACAGGTTGTGTTTAATAATAATAATAATAATAATTACCTTTATTCATGAAAATATACAGAACCGAAGGGAACAATAATTTGAGAAAAAAAAATAAACAATATTGAAAACCTCAAGGTGTTAATTCAATTCCTGTCCAGGGTAGGTCTTGTTCTTCCATTAAAATTTTGTACAACGTGATACTAATTTAAATTAACTTAAACTAAATTCTGCGGTGTACAAATGAAATGAAAATAAAATTTTCAAACTATAATATCGTCTAACTCTAATGTGAAATTAAAAAATAAAATTAAAATTTTAAAATTAAACTCTTACTTATTTACAAAACTGTTTATGAAACAAAAATTGCTTCATCTTATATTTAAACTGGGCAACAAAAAGTTCTTTGAAATGCTGCGGCAAATCATTGTAAACTTTGGCTACCTGATAACTGAAACTTGATTGAAATAAGGTCGTCTTGTGAAGTGGAGGCGTAATTAAATACTTATGACGTAAGTTCAAATGGTGCACATCAGTTCTAAAAGTGATCTTGTTGTAGAGATATGGAGGGCTCTTAGTGAAAATTATCTTATGATAAAACACGGAAACATTTAACAGACGTCTATTATGCATATTAAGCCAATGAATATCCTCTAACTTATAAGAAATTTTCTTATATTTTTTAATTCTAAATATAAGTCTAAGACAGGAATTTTGTACTCTTTGTATTCTTTGTGAGGTATCATTAGTAATTGCTAGGCCATAGATGTTCGAACAATATGTAAAGTTAGATAGAACTAGGTTTTCACATAGCATAGTCTTAATTGAAGTTGTTAGAGATTGTCTATGGGGGTAAATATTTTTTATTTGAATTTATGATCTTTTAATATAATTATTTATTTGAGTAGTATAACGAAACGATCAAACCTAATGTACGTGCTTCTTGAACAATAGCAATGGTTTTATTATTCAACGTAAAAGTAGAAGACGACCGTAGTTCGGTAAGATCACGTTTATTTCCCAATAAAATAACATTTGATTTGGAAGCATTAATTACTAGGTTATGTACATTAGCCGTATTAAATATATTTTCAAAGTCTTGATTTATTTTCTGAATGGAAATATGATTTTCTATAAGATTGAATGAATGGTAAAGCTGGGTATCGTCCGCATACCTGTGTATCTGACAAGTAGTTACTTGTTTGTAAAAATTCCAAGTATAAATGGTAAATAGTTGCGGCCCAAGGATTGAATTTTGCGGAACACCTTTAGTAATAGGTTTAAAGATTGAGAGTCATATAGTTGTACTCTTTGAAACCTATCTTCCAAATAACTTTTGATAAGAGCTACTGCCGATGTTCCAAAGCTAATATACTTTAAGACAGAAAGAAGTATAGAATGATTGATAGTATCGAAGGCTTTACTGAAATCTAGGGAAATAAATACGGAAACCTTACTACTGTCACGAGCTCTTGATAAATCATCAGTTATATGACTCACAGTATCCAGAGCGAAAACCTGATTGCGTATTTGGAATCACTTTATTACTATGTAAAAAGCATTCAATTTGGGACTTCATAATTTTTCTAATAATATGGAAAGCACCGACAGCAAATTTATGGGTCTTAAATCCTTCAAATCTTTAACATTCGTTGTTTTTGGAATAGGTATGACTGCTGCTTTTTTCCACATGTCAGAAAGATACTATTTAGGAAGCATGTGTTAATAATATGAGTTAAGTATGGCAATATTATCGGGCAACATAGTTTTATTAAATCAATGTTGAGGTGATCGAAGCCTTTCGCTTTGGTTTTAATTGAATTCATAATTTTAATAAGTTCGGATACACTTACGACAGAAAACGTTAATTCTTGAATGTTAGAAATAAAGTTTCAATTGCAGAAGGAGGCGTGTTTATCTTCTTGCGGAACAGGAACGGAGGAATTGTCGGTATCTCTAGCAGAGTAATTTTTATTATCGGCAGGTTCTATTGGCTCGAGAGCTAACTGTTAGATACTGTGGTCTCTCTTGCATCTGCGAGATGAACGTAAGGGTACGTACGATTCACCTGCGTTATTTCGACTTCTTCGACTACGTGGTGGTATTTAGAAGTCCGTTTGTGTTTTTCGGCTTGAACCAAAAAGTAAAGCACTCCCTTAGTAGTCCTTCTAGGATGCGTGAACATCCTCTCATGGGGTTCATATTTTGGGGTTCATAGCAGGTATCGCATTGCGTGAATGACATACGGAAAAGCCCGTTCCCACTGCAAATCTTAGAGCAAAAGTTAAGTTGTATAGTATTCCAAATGTTTCCGTTAAAATGATTCCTTCTCGATTATGCACCAGAGTACGACTACTTCTAAAAAAAAATAATTAATGTTTGTTTTTCTTCTTATAAATAACATAATCTCCTATGTGTATGTAATATTGAGGTACACCAAAAGTAATAAAAACCAGTTAATAAAAAATAATTCTTATAAAACATCAAATTAAATACGTTTATGCACTACAAGGACCAAAATATCAACTTATGTCTTTCGAAGATTAAAGTAGTCTTGTTAAAACAAAAACGTGTACCGGGATTGGACCGTGTAGAAAAGTAACCGTAGTTGCCGACGTTTGGCAACCTATCGTAAGGGGTTTCATCAGGGCGAAAAACTTGAAACAAAAAAACAAAAGTTCAAGGTAGACTACAAAAGTCAGGTAATCAACTTGTCAACCAAGCCAGGGTCTATACTGATAGAAGTCTGAATAATTTTATTTTTTTTTATTAATTATTAATTATACCCATCAAGGACTGGAGTGCAGAAAACAATGAATTCGATTAGTCACATGCGTGCGCACTTTTTGATAGATTTTCTATTGATCACTAAATTTAACAAACTTGTTTTATAGGCATTTATATAAAATGTTCGGCTTATAATGATAATTTACTGAACGAATGAACTTTTCTTGAATATAAATTAGTTCTGTAATTTAAATTCTAAAGATGACTTAAGTTGAAGTTAATTTTTTAAAATCAATGTAAGTATTGGTCGGACATTAAAGTTATTGATTTATTTTTATTAATAATGTTTTATTTAGTAATGAATTTCGCTTTTAATTTTTATTTTCTAGATTTCCAATTCATTTTTATGAACTTGACTTCGGAGTTAATATTCTTTATTGTATAACTGAATTAATTTGATTTACATTTATTGCATTTCCTACTGAGTAATTATAAGTATTAAAATTGTTTAAAGATTATATAGGAGCACTCCAACCAATCATTTGTAATTGTATCATACGTTAAAGTCTCAATTTCATCTAATGCTTTCGGAAAAAGCTGTAGAAAATTGAATGATTGATGAATGATATGGCTAATACCAATGAAAGAATGATAAGATTATGCTTAGACGGAGATCAATATTTAATTTCGCAATACAGTATTTATTTTCTTTTAATTATATTTATATTATAGATATGTTGAAAATTACAGTTGTTGATTGTTGTATTAATAGCAGCATAAAACTTTATCAGCTTTGGGGGATTAGAATTTATAAACATTCAGAAACTTTTGCTTTTATAGGCAGCAAAGATAATTTCGTCTGATTAATTTCAAATTTCGAAGGGTTATTTGGTAGTGACCTAATTTGTCAACTTTAACCACATCTAATTTTGATACTTCCATTAAGAACTTCTCTACATCCATATAATTAGGACGATTTAACGTTGGTAGTTTGTGCGTCTTTTAATTGTACAATTTGTGAAAATGTGTTTTTTTAAAATACACGTTGACTATGGTGAACCGTGTTTTATCATATACGAAAAAAGTTCTGTCGTTTATATGTAAATTAATCTGTTTATTACAATAGGGTTGGGAAATCTTTTTCAATTTTGAATTTTCGGTGTTTTATTATTTCATATCAAGTTATATTAAATGAAATATTGTATTTCGATAAGTTTCAGTAGCAACGAAATTTAAATCTGACAGAAAGCAGGGTAAAACTTGGAAATTGATCAGATTCCGGGGAAAGTTAATATGATATCAGTTACAGAAATTGCTTTAAACACATTTTGATATTTCACAAATTTGTAATTTAAATTATTCTTGTAAAGCTACGAGTAGCTTAATAGTAATTTAACAAACGAGTGTATTAATAAGGGCGAAGCGAGCGCGTTAATGTTTGAGATTGTTAATCGCCGTTTAATTCAAGAGTTAGTTACATAACTTTTCCGTAGACCTTACTTGATAATTTTAATGAAATCATTATTTAATAAGTTTAGAGAAGATATACTATTGTGAACGCACTTTTGAAAAGTACCGTTTTGTGAACTCACCAAAATTTTCAATTATAAAACTTAACTTCATTGTTTCTACTTTTTTGTGAGCTTTGCCTTTGATCATTCTTTACCGTTTCATCTTTTGTATGACTATTTGCTAACAGTATTTTAATTAAGGTCCCTAAGTTGATGGAAAATTGAGATACTCAATTCCAATTGTTTCATCGAAATACAATAGTTTTCATCACAGCAAAACAAGGTGTATTACATTTTTTGTGAGAACAAATTGGTGCTTAATCAAAATAATGATGCGCCTACAAAGACCACATCAGAAGTGGTTGACATTATTTGATAAATCATGCACACAACCAAGTACATCTCTACGTTGCCTGTTGAACTTTCGACAATGACTTGATCATGTGTGTAAGTGGTCCACCAACTTATTGACACAGGATTGGTTATCCTGCATGTGTTCAATACTGGCAATGGTTTTACAACATTTTATCAGAGACATATTAGCTTAAAATTTTTAACAATGAAGATTGGTTTCACCTTAAAGGTTTTGTTATTTCATACAGCATGCGCATCTAGAGTTTATAAAAAGAACATTTTGTTAAAGTAGTTTCACTACACCTCCAAAGGAATGTTTATGGGGCCATTCCTTTTACATAGTTTTGATTATTTCTTACGCCCTACTTGAAGAATTTAACGTTTGACAATCAGTAAATAATATTGAAGAATTGCCTGAGACAATAGTTTTTGTGAACAAATTGAAGATTTATTACAACAATAGATTAATGTCAATTTGTTATTATTAAAATTTGCTTTTCTAAAAATTATGACAGATTTTTTATTTATATTTTCATATGGTAGTTGATCGACAGATAAAATGGCAACTTAATGTATGATTAGTTGCTTATACTAAAATCGGTCATTAATAGGTGTAATGTAAGACATACATGCACGGTCGATCGAAAAATTATTTAAAGCAAACATTTTGTGATTTTGTTAATAGCCTTTTTCATAAATATTTAGAACAATTTGATCTAATTCCTTAGGTTTCACCGACTGAAAACTAATTCTTTATGCAACGAACGTGACTGGAAATACGTTAAAAATACAATTTACTAACAAAACTAGTCACATTTGCTAGTGGAAGAAGATGAAAATTGTTGTCTGTGTAAAACATAAATAATATACGCACAGGTTCATATTTAGAATTGATTAGGTTTCAACGGCTCAAAACTAATTATTTATGCACCAAACGTGACTGGAAAAATGATTAGGTTTTCAGTAAATTTCTTAACCTTGTATGGAAATGAACATTTTTTAATAAAGTTTGGGGACAAAACTACTTCATTTTTTGGTCGTGGAAGGACAGTGAAATTAAAAATATTTTCAAAATTATTACCACCTAAACTAAAACTTAAATATTAAGAATATAATCTTTTTGTTTGGTTTTATACGAAATGTTAACTTGAGTTATTCAAAACCTTTTTAACAAGAAATTTAAATCAGCCTTCAAAACTTTTATGTAACTTAGTTTATGCTATCTTTGAATTTCTATGTAGAGGTCGTAGAAAACGCGTTTAAATGTTATTGTATTTCAAATTTTAAAAGTAATGACAAACAAAAATATTGCTTTTCTACTGTTTCTTTGTATTTTTTTTCTGAAAATGCGAAATCTTATGAAGGAATAGTTAATATTGTTTACTTCTAACTCACTTTTTCTTTGTTTTTTTTTTTTTCTTTTATATATTTTATTAACTTTCTGTAACTTTCATTAATAATATATTGTACAACAAGTTTTGAAAAGTGAAATCTACTATTTGCGACGAATGCTGTAAAAAGTAAATATGTCTCCAAGGTAATCTGTTAAAGTGAAAACATCAAATTACAAATTGAAGGGGTTAACTATGTGAAAAGTAATATGTAATATGTAAATATGTACAAAATGAGTACTTATTTACTTTAACATCTAACATTTATTTTTGTAATCGTAAGAAAATTTTCGTGTACAACACGTTTTAAAAAGTAGATTTTATACTTGTTCGATTGAGACACTCGCCTTCGGCTTTTAGCACAATATGAAAATTCGTGTAAAATCTTATCTTTTCAAAACTTGTTGTACAATATACTATTTAAAACGTATTATTTTTCGATATGTGATTAATTTCTCCATTCACTTTTTATTAACTGGTAATGTTATTTAGTCCTTCTTTTTGGAAATACAGGCAGATATACAATTACACAAAGTTATCAATTTTCAATTCTAGTAATTTTGCGAAGCTATGTTTTATTAGAAACAAACAAAAACCAAAATTAACAATCAGACGTATACAATAATTTAAATTAAGATTTAAACATAATTTTTTTTAAAATTTTTGAAAGTTTAAAATTTAAAATAACTTACTAACTATAAGTGACGATGACAATGACAAACGTTGCTAGAATTGAAAATTGAATAAGTTTATTTAATTGTATATCTGTCTGTATCTCCAAAAGATGGACTAAATTTAACTTTCACCAGTTTTGTTTCAAATTTTTGCTTTACACACTTGTAAGCCAATCAGATTCTTTAATTACTTTTCACACTGTTACCACTTCCATTCGTAATTTGACGTTTTCACTAACATGATGTCGTGGACAAACACTACTTTTATACTAGCCGTCGGAAAGTATTATATCGTTGGAAAGAAAATAGTATACGTTTAGGAGATAGGTTGTCGAACAATATACAACTTGTTCAAACTTATTGCACAATAATAGAGGTATTGACAGAGGAGCAATACATAAAAATAAGCGACACATTACTACATTTACACATTGATAAATGCTAACAGATGATAGAGAGAAATTTAAAGATGGTTCCGTTACTAGGACGATATTATCAGATGAAGCTAAAACTATAACTGGTAATCTTAAGAACAATAAACCACGAAGTCCGGAAGAGTAAACCAAGCACTGATCAAGTCTGTATCACGTATCACATTCGAAGTATTCGCCTGACTTTATAATTCTGTCTGTTCAGGGAGGAAATACAAACTGACTTTAATGAGACTGTTTTAAAATGGAAGTAAATGTTATGACAAGATCCTAAAGTAGATTAGAAAGATGAAGAGTTTTACATGATCAAAGTGGATTACGAGCAGGCATTGACAATATCTTTAGCCTGTGCTCACTAGTAGATAAAATACTAGCACATAACCTGGAAACGTGGAAAATTCTAGATTACACTAAATAGTCCTATATAAGTTCCATGGACGTCCCAACTCGTATGTCCGTTGCCAATCCGTTTTGTCCTTTGGGCATTTAGCGGATGTTCACTCAGTATTCTTTTATCACACAAAACAAATTCAATTTTATTTTTTACTGTAACCAGACTTAATAAACACAGACGTATTCATCATTTTACCTAATAGGCTCGAGAAAGTCTCACCCCTCTAAACTCGAAAACCTACGAACGTCCAATGGATTTATTTTTTACAGCCGGCATCTTACATACTACAGATTGCTACAAATTATTTCAATTAGATGAATCTGAGTACATGGCAACTGTCCATGAAGAGGCGACACCGCTATGATAGTGGATGCAATTTTTACGGCCTACAGTGTATGGCAATATTTTTAAGTAAATGACATTGTTAAGTTACACAAAATTAACAATTTTTACATGTTTTTTGACAGCTATTACCTAGATTACTGATGAAGTTATGAGTAGATTCTAACCATGGATCATGACTTTCAATTGATATACTGATTTGCTGATATTTACGATTTTTCTCGGCAGCATGTTCTGAAAATTTTCTTGTGTCTTTGAAAATGAACCAAAGTATGAGAACAAGTGGCATTCCACACTTAACTATCCCATTTGACTAAGGAGTCAAAGTCATTTTTGTCTGGGCGCTACCCATCATCTCTTGAGATTCCGAAAGACTCCAAAGTGGATGAAGTATGAGCAGAACCAAGAACCTTTTTAATTACTGAGGTTCTGTAAATGCAAGTATGGATAAGTATAAAAATGCGACAAACATATCTTAGAGCCATTGTAATTCTAAAAGTGTTATTGTCCAGAAGTTTACCTATTTTGAAGGTAAAACTGTTAATCATGCTCCCAAATCCTTTGTACATGATGCTGTATATCGGGCTTCTCAAATTTTCAGGTAAAGAAACATATTTGCCAGCTGGTTGATAATTGTAATGCTATCCCAATTCTTCTTACTTGATTCCAGCAATGTTTATTTTCATAAGATGAGTTCTTCCATCTTTACCACAGCTACTCATAGTCTTGTTTCAGATAATAATGATAATCGGATTACTATACCTCCATGTCTGATGGGAAAGGCTAGCTAAGTTCCATTGGTTCAGGTTGAATTCAGTGTTAGCTATTTCCTCTATCAATTTTTAATATCATTATCAAGATCATCTACGTATAAGCTTTTCAAAGTTCTAAGCTGGCGATTTTCGGAACAAGTAAGTTAGTTTTAGTATTGCTAAGCTATTCTTTAAAAGAAAATGTCTTTAATTTGAGATGTTTCAATCTATTTAAAATAGTTCTGCAACTTTTTTCTAAAATATTTGCAGTAGCTGGTACAGTCAGTGGTGCGCCTAGTAAGTTAACGTCTTCCTCTTTTACTAATTTTATTCCAGGCGAGATCACATCAAAGTTCTTGTAAGTTACTTTGTCTACTGAGTTTTGGAGGATTATTTCTAGAATTATCTCTTGAGCTTTATTCATAATTTTTATAAAATCTCAGTTTCTGCCTTACCTCAACAAGACCCGTCACCAAGATAAAAAACATTTAGTTCAGAATCTAGCTCTTCTATAATGGGTTGTAGCACCACGTTAATACATCATCCTAAAGGATCTATTCAGGTAATCAATTCCTTTCTACACAATTAAAGGATTTGCCGATATCTTTGTTAATCTCAATAAAGGATTGAGATGTATTTATAACTGCACATCCTTCATTGGTTCCAAATCCTATTTGCTGTGGCCGTAACTAAGATCCTATTCCTCTGAAAAGCTTTTCATCAAAGTTTTGCAACAACTCTTCTCAAAGTTGTATCTCTCTCAACGTCGTATCAAGGTCTAATTTTAATTTCAGTTGAACATCAGTTTTAGTTACATTTATATGTCCATGATGAGGAGGAGATGGGAAATTAAGTAAGAGAGGCGGAGAAATATGCTTACCTTTCAATTTTTTAAAGGTATATTCCATGGACGTAGTTAAACAATCAGAAGAATCAAGGACTTTTACAGCTCTTCTTATATCTCCCTGAGACACTTTGGATTCAACGATCTTGGATAGCCTGTTTGAAGTATTATTTCTCTTCGAAGTAAAGTAATCGGACAAATAAAAATTGGAAAATGTTGCAATTATTCTAGCACTCTTTGGAATCAGCTTTAGAACTGGGGTATTTGCTTTTATGAAAATCAATTTTTCTTTCAAGTACGTAGATGACTTCCTACCTGGCTCCAGTGCTTTGATAAAAGTTTCAAATTTTCTACACCTATCTTGATGAGAATGATCACCATGAATTTTCTATACTTTGATGCCTTTGTAAGTAGAGCCGATTCATAGTTGACAAGTTAATTAGATCTCCATGTCCCTGACTAGGTTGAATATTGAAGATACAATTTTGGCAGAACCATTCTTCGTTAGTTTCATATTTCAGCTTTTCATATTTTTCTAGCTCGATCCCAATACAGGAATCATGAAGACACTTATTGAAGCCTTCACAGAATATTAAACCTTTGTTCACATTCTTGTTACAAACATGACGTATTGCGATGATTACATTTTTGTTTTCAATAAAATAATTTTATATTGAATGTGACCATGAAACTTTCTTTGTTTAAAATTCTTTGATTGATAATATCTCTAAGGCTCGGATTCTTAATAACAATAACGTGGTTTATGGTTTAACAAAATTTTAATTTTAGAAAAATAATCAAACATAATTCTTACTAATACGAATATAATGCTAAATAACGTTACCTGCATGGCTTTGCGTAATTTATAGTTCGTTAGCATTTTATTTAATTTTTATTGCACTTATTTAAATAAATATTCCGGCTCTCGGCAGTGACCTCTTGAACCTGGACTGCTTTCTCAACTTTTCCTTGCTGTTGGTTATTCTCCCATTTTTCCGTTTTGGTTTTTAATTGTTTATGCTTTCTTCACCAACAACTTTATTTACTGATATTTTAATACTACTTCCCAGGCTTACAACAATGCGCAACTTTATTTTGGTTTTAAACCATTTTTACAATAACTGGGTTAATTAATTACATAACCAAAACATTTCTTTTAATGATTAGCGAAGAACACTGCGTATTAATTGTTTAATTTACTGACTAAAAATTATACGTCTATCATTTTTTACTGCCCAAGAGCGTCTCTTTCCCCACTTTCACTTCACTCGATCACGTACGCACTAAAATTGATATATCTTCTTAACATACAAGAAACCTAGACTATCTTACTACTAGACATTATATACAATTTACATATATACATTACAATTACGACGTTATACAATCACTGCAATATGTAGTCTATCTTCATCATAATCAGCAACTCGGTTGTTGATAATCATCTGAAACACCACTTTTGGATAATCCGTTAAGCTACTATTTCAGATCTTTGTCAGAAATTCATATAAAAAGCATTGGGGATGTAATATTTGCTGGTCACAGTGGATTCCGGTTGGATAATGAATTTTAGAAAAAAAGGCTTCCAATATTTAAAATTAACGAATCTTAACTTAGGTAGAAACTCAATCTCTACTAAAAAAAACTACTTAATCAAGGAAAACATTAGATCGTTGAAATAACGTCAAATTTTTTTGGTACTCTAAAAAAAATGTTTTTTTTTGTAATTTATTTATTCTTATTATGGCGAAAATAATAAACAGAATTCGGTACAAAAATTTTCTTTTTCCATGAAGAAAAATTATATTTAAACAATTCGTTATATTGTTATAGTAATTTTATAAAATTTCCTTTCGAACAAAATCAATTATCTACATTGCGATTTAACACCATATTCTTCTTTTTTAATATTATAATTTGATTGCATAAACAATCCCATAAACAAATATTTGTTGATTACAAATTTAAATAAATCTTGAATTTATCCTGTTCAAAGCTTTATTTGAACTACTAATTTAATTTACAAATTTAATATAAAAGTTGATTTTCAGTTTCGGATATGTGGATACATAAACTAATATTTACATCAATAGTAAATTGTAAACTGAAATTAGAATTTTAAAACGTTTACGTTACTATAATATTAAATGTTGGGTTCGATTTTGTTATTCTATTTACGTTTAAATTTAAAGCCAAGTTTTTATTCTCACTCGCACTCTAAATATTCTTTAGACTTTTGAGAAATTTATCAAATCGAACCTAAACGTCTTAAGTATTGTAGTATCATAAAGAGGATAAAATAAACATTCTGTTACAAAAAATCTACACTTCTTGTTAAAATTGGCGAACTGTAGTAAAATTTCAATGTTGAACAAATTTCGAGGATATTAATGGATTTTGATGATCTTTTTTTTTTATTTTTTACATTGAAGTTTTAGGAACCCAAGTAGGCTTAAATTAATTATTGTTAAAATTACAAATACCCTGTAGAGTGAACTGATTATTTCAGTAACTCCCAATTAAAGTTTCAAAATAGTGCAATCCTTTAGCAATATTTTAATAATATGTGTATAATACATTTTCTGAAAATTTATTCCTAATTAAAAACAAGTTTTAGCTGCGTAAACACTAATGGCCGTACTTATAGTAAAATTTCAATCTCAATCTTAAGGAGTACAGTGCGTTTCAAGAAACGTGATCACATTTCAAATGAAGATATCTCTGGAAGTTTAGAAGATAGAAGGATATGATAAAAACTGACATCTAGAGTGCGTGTCTAAGTTTTTTTACATATTAAAAAACAAAAGCGAATCATCTGTCAAACTTATTAATATAACTTTTATATTTTTTAAATGGAACACCCTGTATATTTTAGATTTTCTAATGCACCTTTTCATTCTGAGTTCAATTATATAGCAAAAAAAAAAAAAAAAAAAAAAAAAAAAAAAAAAAAAAAAAAAAAAAAAAAAAAAAATTAAATAAAAAAAATTATTATATAAAAAAATTAATAAAATTAAAAAAAAAAAAAAATCAAAATAAAAATAATAAATGTTCTAATTCGTTTTACTTAAAATGGAATGGTGCATTCGAAAATATAAAAATATACAGGATGTTCCATTTAAAATATACAAGGTATATTAATAAAGTTTGACAGATGATTTGCTTGTTTTTCAATATGTGTAAAAAACTTGGACACGCTCCCTAGATGTTAGTTTTGTCCCATCTTTACACTTCCAGAGTTATCTTGATTTGGAATGTGATCACTGATCATGTTCCTTGAAAGGCACTGTACTTAGTCGAGATTGTTTTGGTTGTAAAATTGAGTTGTTTATTATAGCCCCATCTTCGCCAAATCTCAGTGAAGATCATTCTCAAGAATGGATTGTTGGGAATTTAACACGTCTAGGGTAATGAACCGACATTCGTTTACAATTCGTTCACGTAATTCTTGTAAAGAAACGATGTAGTGGAATAAATTTTGCTTTTTAAGTTACCCTACAATAAAAATTTGTGATCATGGAAGCAATTCTGTTGATCCTCTTGTACCATCTAACGGTTGGGAAATATTTGGTTAAGGTATTGCGAACTGCTTGAGCATAATGAAGAGGGTTAAAAAAACAGTTGGTTTTCCAAAGTATCCTTTGTTATTTTTCAAAATGTCGGACGTGAGATCAATGTTCTCTAGCAGATCTAAACACACATCTCCAGTCAAATTTCGTTGTAGGAAAAAGATCCAACAATCACCAAAAATGCGAAATAATTTTCTGCAGATGTTTGGATATGACAAATTTTCTCTAGTGGTTTATGACTACGAAATGTAAAGTTGGTCGTGGATAAACTTTTTTTCATTGCTTATTTCTACATGCTTTAATTCTCTTGTTTTAGTGTTTGCGCAGTTAAAACTTTTTTTAGTTAAGAATAAACTTTAAAAAATTTTTTGCCCTGAAATCAGGGAGACACGTATGGAGTATAATGGCGCACGGAGCCTTTACTTTGAGATCAAATATTTTGTTTTAAAAGTATTAGCAATTTTATTCTATAATATGTTCTTTATAATTATAAAACTATTTATTGCTCAATTTTCCTAAAATTGATCCACGCCAACACGTTCAAATTCACTCTCGAACGTACTTTACGTATGGAGTATAATGGCGCACAATGAGTACGTGCGCGTTTGACATCAAACATTTTGTTTTAAAAAATAGTAGCAATTTTATTCTTCAATATGATCTTTATAATTAAAACTATTTATTTCTGAATTTTCTAAAAAATTATCTACGTCAACACGTTCAAATTCTTTTCGAACGTACTCTACGTATGGACTATAATGGCACACGTAGTCATCACACCATGATCAAATATTTTTGTTTTAAAAAATAATAGCATTTTTATTCTTTGATATGTTATTTGTAATTATAAAAACTATTTGTTGCTAAATTTGCATAATAATTAATTCATGCGAACATTATGAAAAAAGCTCTTAAAATTGTATAAATGTATTTTGGAAATTTGTTTATTCAATTTTTTTATAAACAACTGTTAAAATAAGAATTGTTTGTATTTATTAATTGTTATGTTATTTTTGTAGTTATAAACATTTAACTCAATGTAGATAGTACCTATGTACATAGCGTAACATTAAAATTCATTTTTATGGCTAACTTCACATGGATAAAAAAACACTATATCAAATAACACCGTGAATATTAGTAGAATTTTTTTAGAAATAATTAATTGGGTTCCTGAAACTTCAATGTTAAAAACATAAAAAGATCATTAAAATCGGTTAATATTCTGGAAAATTGTTGATCATTGAAATTTTACTACATTTTATATTATTCGCTAATTTTGACGAGAAGTTTATATTTAATTAAACTTTATAAATTATTGATTAATTAAGCTTTAAGCAACCCAATATTAGTTTTCTATTATTTATTGGCTATAGTTTCAACTCAAAAATTATACATCTTTTGGCAATTTGGCCAACGTTGACGTTGAAGCGTAACGCCGTCTCGTACGAATTATATTATTATTATGTGTTTTTAATTGTACGTATAATTCGGTAAATAATAATAATAATAAACTGTGTTTACAACAATTACTATATAATAATTGCTTAGATAATAATAAAAGTTAACGTTATTAACAAAATGGATACTTCTTTAATCGACACGCACACCAAACTTGATTTAATACTTTTCTTCTCACCTGTTAAAAATTGGATGTAAAAATGATCCTTCTTGTTCTTGTGGAAATGAAAAAGCAGACATGAACCACATTTTATTTAATTGCCCTTTGTATGATAATGTTAGAATAGCCTTTATTGAGTCTCTTATTAATCTCCACGTAGATCTTCCTAGCAGTGTCTCGACCTTGATGTGCTTAAATAATGATAATGTTTACAAAGAAATTTATCACTTCCTTTGCCGATGTGCATTAAAAATTTGAATTTATTAGATTACTTAAAAATATAACACCTGCCAAATCATTGATTTGTGGCCAAATGAACAATGTTCAAAGCCAAAATTAGGTACTTTGGATAATCAATCTCGCATAAATAATTTAGTTTTTTATAACATTTCGGAATCTAATAACGAAACATGGGATGATGCGGAAAGCAAGATTAAAAATATAACCACTACAATGGGATTGAATATTGAAGACAGGGATATCGATAAAGTTCGTCGTCTTGGTAAAACCAACACAAATAATGAAAACTCAAGTGTACAAAAGACTCGTCCAATTTTGGTTAAATTTTCTAATTATAAAATGAAAAACCTGATTTTAAAGAATGCCAATAAGCTGAAAAACACAAAATTGGGTGTTTCTGATAATTTTTCGAAAATGATACTTGAACAACGCAAAATATTACGTACATATATGATCGAAGCGAGGAATAATAATAAGCAGGCACAAATCAAATTCAACAAGTTATTTATTGATAATATCAGTTATACAGTGGATACAGTTCATATGTTAAATAGTGCAAGTGGAACTTCTGGTAATGTCACAACTGAAACTGATGTAAGATCTAAACTACGTTCAAAATCCAAAAAACAATGAAATCAGGCTTTAGACATTATAATGTACTATCAGAATGTTCGAGGACTACGTACAAAAATTAATTTAGTTTACAATGAATCTTTGAACTTGTCATATCATATAATACTTTTAACAGAAACTTGGCTCCATTCAGGTATTTATAATGAAGAATTATTTTGTAATAAATATAATGTTTACCGTAAAGATAGAAATATATGTAATACTAACAAATCCAGAAGTGTGTTAATAGCAATTCACAAATCAATTCTATCCAATATTTACAATTACAATTATGGGTATCCATTAGCATAAATAAGACCAGATACATAATAGGAGCTGTATACATACCTCTATCTTCTCTGAATGATGTCTATGAGAATCATTTTACTTCTCTTGAATCTATTTCAAATTCAAATCAGGAAAACCTGATGGCAACATAATAGCTGTAGGAGATTACAATTTATCAATGATCGATTGGAGAGTTGACCAAGAACAGAATTTCGTACTTCAATCATTTATTGATAATTTGATTTTTTTTAATTTAGCGCAATTTAACCATATTAAAAATAATACAAATAGAATACTTGATTTGGTACTTGCAAACCTGATTTTGGACATTCAAGTAAAAGAAAGTGAAATAAATATAGTTGACCCCGACTTATATCATCCACCATTATCTATAACCATCCCCAATATTTTTCTGACAACTAATTCTGAAACTTCTAAAAGTGGAATTGCCGTTAAACATAATTTTAACAAGGCGGATTATAATTCTATTTAAGAATTATGGAACGATACAATTAAAAAATAAATACACTACACTTAGAAAAATTGCTAAAGAACAACTCGGAAATGACTATAAAAGATACACTCAAAATATTCAATCAAATATTCAGGATAACATAAAAAGTTTTTGGAGTTTTGTAAATACAAAACGTAAATCTGACAATAACTTACCTAAAGTAATAATTTATATTCAAGTGGAATATCACAAAAATTATGATATTGCTAATGCCTTTAGTTCGTGCTTTAATTCTGTCTACGAAAACTCAAAGTTTAACAGCACTTATGATGGCAACATAACAAATAATAACTTTGTTTTAAATACGCTAGAAATAGATCCAGATATAGTTGTTAAAAAGCTTGTTAATTTAGATGTAAACAAAAGGCCGGGTTCGGATGGATTACCACCGTGTTTCTTAAAAAGATGTAGTCCTACTCTGGCGTTTCCGATATCAATTCTATTTAATCTTTGTATCACTACTGGATGTTTTCCAAATATCTGGAAAGATGCTCTAATAACACCTTTATTCAAAAGTGCGAACAAATCTGAAATCTCAAATTTTCACCCAATATCTATATTAAATTCGATGTCAAAGGTTTTAGAACAGATAGTATTCGATGCATTACTTTCCACATACCATTCTGTATTTGTTGAACAACAACATGGTTTGACACCTGGAAAATCCACAGAAACAAATTTATTCATTTTTTCAAATTTCATTCCTACCCACCTAGACAATGGTTTACAAGTTGATTGGATATTCACCGACTTCTAAAAGGCTTTTGACAAAGTCGATCATAAGCTGCTACTGTTTAAACTAGTGTGTAAACGGCAAACTGTTAGAACTGTTAAAGTCTTACTTGGAAAATAGGACACAATCGGTAAAAATCAACAACGTTATATCTAAACGACAAACAATATGTTCAGGGGTCCCACAAGGTTCACACCTTGGCCCTTTATTATTCTTATTTTTTATCAACGACATTGGTCAAAATTTAATATCCAATTTTCTTCTGTTTGCCGATGATTTAAAAATCTATCGTAATATTAGAGGATCTTCAGATAGTGAATTATTACAATCAGATTTAAATACAATAACTAATTGGTGTCATCAAAACTACCTACCTATTAATATTACTAAATGTAAGGTTCAAACATTCAGTAAAAAAATACCACAATGTCATATATAGATACAGGGTGTCCCACGGTGGATGGCGTATTAGACGTTTATGGAGAACCAAATAACGAATAATTTTGAAAATTTGGCAACACCGATAAACAACCATGATCTACAATTTAAAAATATTTTGACCTTGCGGTGTTGCCGCTTCTACTCTAAACCGGTGGCAACATCGCTATTTTAAATGGAACACCCTGTATATTTTTAATTTTTGAATTCCTCGTATAATTTTGAGCAACTTTTCTTAATACTTCCCTATACCTATCTGTAGCCGTTTTCAGAAATAAATTAATTTCATTTTTTTTAACGAAAACAGGACTTCAAATAATTCTTAATATCTTCTTCCGATAAAACAATTTTGAGCTGAAATTTGGGACATGTTTGAACAATGCCTCTAGGCATTTGATCTGTTGGTCACATCTTAGTTTAAGCATACAGGGTGGTCCAGAAATTCTCTTTTGTCGGTAACTTACAAAAACGCCAGAAAAATGATTTTTTTAAATGGAACACCCTGTATAATAATACAGATTTGAAAAGCTGATAAAACAAGCTTTCAAACTATGTATACTTTGCCTATACCTAACTCTTCAGGTTTTCGATTTATTAGCGTTTATTCATAAAATTTCGTAAATCAAAACACTTTCAACGCCTAGCTACTAAAAATTGTAGGTTGCTATGTAAACAAAATTTTTGTTACATAGTTACCATGGCAACTTCTTTTATAGAAATGTCATAATTTAATAATTGTGATTTTAGTACTTAACGACTGCTTACGATGGCGGAAAATAATAATTACTCAAATACAATTTTAATGAATTTATTTATTTTCGATGGACAGTGTGATCAAATAATTAGCAGTACCTACAGAAAATTTAATGAAATGTACCCAAATTTGCTGCAGATGAATAACAAAAATTTGTTCGACTCCAGAACAATTTTAGATCAATTCTGAATGCAACAAATAATAACAAAAATAAAAAGTATTACAAATCGAACTAGATAATAAAATAATATGATAAAAGTAAAATAAAACTATTAATAAAAATAAATGGACTATTATTTCAGCAATTGTTCAAAATGTTGGCCATTTTAATAAACGGGTATTGACACCATCCGTTGTAGCACTTCGAATTTCATTCGCATCAAGGTCGTTGAGCGCTTGGATGACTCGATGCTCCAGTTCTTCTCTGGTATTCACAGGTGTTTTGTAAATTTTCTCCTTCAACACACCCCACAAGTAAATGTCTAAGGGGGTTATATCAGGTGATCTTGCTGGCCAATTCCATGGTCCTAAGCGTCGAAACCATCGATCATCAAATATTCTTCTAAGCTCCACAGACACTTCAGCGGTACAATGTGCAGGAGCTCCGTCAAGCTGATACCAGCACCTCCGGTACTCTTCAAGTGTAAGACTATCCAAAAGTTGTCAAGTGTTGTATTTAAAATGTCTACATATTTCCCAGAGTTTAGGTTTTCATCGTAAATCACATACCTTACTTGATTATCCATTAATAAGCAGAATACATTAAAACTAAATTTATCTTGAAAACCTGCCTCTCTTGTGACATGGGGATTCTCATTCGCCCAAAAGTAGCGATTATGAGGATTGAAAATGCCCTCCCTCGAAAATTTGGATTCGTCAGTCCATATAATTCTTCTTAAGAAATTTGGATCTTCCTGGATATGCACTAGCATCATTTCACAAAACTCGACCCTCTTTTGACTATCTCCAGGCTTAAGAGCTTGAACCGTGGTAAATTTATAGTCATGCATTCCGTGTTTTCTTAGAATTCTTTCTACCGATGAATGTGAAATGTCTAAGTCTTCTGCGGCGCTACGCACGGAAGCGTGAGGATATGCGTTAAAATATGCCAGAACATTAATTTCATTCTCTTGATTAGAAGTCACGGGTCTGGGTAAAATTCTTGGTGCTTTTAAATTTGATCCAAACTGCATAAAATTGTTCTGGAGTCTGACAAATTTTTTTGTTGTTCATCTGCGGCAAATTTGGATACGTTTCGTTAAATTTTCTACAGGTTCTGCTAATTATTTGATTACACTGTCCATGGAAAATAAATAAGTTCATTAAAACTGTATTTGAGTAATTATTATTTTCCGCCATCGTAAGCAGTCGTAAGTACTAAAATCACAATTATTAAATTATGACATTTCTATAAAAGAAGTTGCCATGGTAACTATGTAACAAAAATTTTGTTTACATAGCAACCTACAATTTTAGTAGCTAGGCGTTGAAAGTGTTTTGATTTACGAAATTTTATGAATAAACGCTAATAAATCGAAAACCTGAAGAGTTAGGTATAGGCAAAGTATACATAGTTTGAAAGCTTGTTTTATCAGCTTTTCAAATCTGTATTATTATACAGGGTGTTCCATTTAAAAAATAATTTTTCTGGCGTTTTGTAAGTTACCGACAAAAGAGAATTTCTGGACCACCCTGTATGCTTAAACTAAGATGTGACCAACAGATCAAATGTCAAGAGGCATTGTTCAAACATGTCCCAAATTTCAGCTCAAAATTGTTTTATCGGAAGAAGATATTAAGAATTATTTGAAGTCCTGTTTTCGTTAAAAAAAATGAAATTAATTTATTTCTGAAAAACGGCTACAGATAGGTATAGGGAAGTATTAAGAAAAATTGCTCAAAATTATACGAGGAATTCAAAAATTAAAAAATATACAGGGTGTTCCATTTAAAATAGCGATGTTGCCACCGGTTTAGAGTAGAAGCGGCAACACCGCAAGGTCAAAAATATTTTTAAATTGTAGATCATGGTTGTTTATTGGTGTTGCCAAATTTTCAAAATTATTCGTTATTTGGTTCTCCATAAACGTCTAATACGCCATCCACCGTGGGACACCCTGTATATAGATCGCGTCACCGTAGTTTCGGACCTAGGTGTACTTTTTGATTCATCTCTCAGTTTTACTCAACATATTGACAATATTATTAACAAGTCTTTAAAAATGTGTGGTTTCGTTAAGAGACAAAGTCTTTAAAAATGTGTGGTTTCGTTAAGAGACAAAGTTATTACTTTAGCAACATAAATTGTATGAAATTTCTTTATTATGCACTTATACGGTCTAAGCTTGAGTACTGTACTATTATTTGGTCTCCTCATTTTGAAGTTCATGCCAGCAGAATTGAGGCAGTGCAACGAAAATTTATAAATTTTGTATTATTCAAGCAAAAAATTGACAAAAATACATTATCTTATGAAGAAAGATTAAGTATGTTGGATATGGACTCTCTAAGAAATAGACGAATAAAAGCACAATTAACATTTACCTATAAAGTAGGTTTATTTCATTTTCATGTTCCTCGATCGAATGCTAGAGCAATTGTTCCATTTTATCAACAAACCAGCAACAGGGATATAGGAAAATATTCACCATTAAACCAGTGCATTACATGTACAAATAAATTGCCATTTGATGTTGATATAATATCTAATAAAGCAAATATCATCCTTTTAAAAAACAAATTAAAATATGGCTTAAATATTAATGTAATTAAGGTATTTTAATTTAATTTAGCACATATGATATATTTGTTTTTTTCTTTTTCTTTTTCATTATTATATTACTCATAATTTACATTTCTTAACTAGAACTTATTGTATGTAATACTATATACATATTTAATAGTTTTAATTACAATTATTTATAGTACCATTGGGGTTGTTCTGTAGATGTACATAAACGAATAAATAAATAAAAATAAAATAAAAAATATATAAATATGGATCCCATATTCATTAATTAAGTAAGCTTTTCCACAACTCCCTATAAATAAATAAAGTGAAAACCATAACATGAATTGCACATATGAATGCATGTATTTTGAAAATGAAAAAATGAAAATCATATTTCAGCGGTTTTTTTTATTACTTATTAATTTTAATTAATTTGACAAGCATTATCAACAGTATCTTAATTTTTTAATTAAAGATAATTTTTTAACCATGACTATATTAAAAATGATATACGTAATAATTCATAATACTGGTGTAAATATTGAATGGAAAGTTCGTAATTAGTAACGTACTCTTGGATGTAAGAGATAAACGGAATTTTAAACTAAAAGATGTAAAATACATATGAATTTTACTATACTATAATAAAAAGACACAAAGGTAAGCAATATAAATTGTTTAGTTAGATCTTACCGAAAGCACGATTTTCGCATAAATCGTGTGATTTATCATCTATGACCTAGATAAAAACAAAATCGTTTATATCGCAAAGTTAATGAACACGTTTGTCTTTCACTTAAATATTATGTACGAAGGCTTTAACAATCACTGCTCAAATTTTCAAAAACATGTCATCACCGAAACACTCAAAGCACATCTAACAGTTATCGTGCAGGTAAAAAGTTTTCTTTACGACTACGTGCTTTACCCAACATATTGGGAATACGTGAGTCTTGTATTGTACGTAATGATATTGACCTTAAAAAAAACGTTATTATGACATTAAAATTTACTTCATTATTTTAATTGTTACAGTATTCTCTAAGGGTCAATGTGAAACCAATCGATATAGATTTTTGGCAAAGAAAGGCGGATATGTATGGGTACTCACACAAGCCACTCTAATCTACGACAAAATCCATAAACCTCACAGTGTCGTTTGCGTAAATTACGTCATAAGGTAAGTCCTTTTGATTAATTCTTACAAAAGCGGTAATATTAAATTCGATAAAAAACAATAATATTATAAAGGTGCATCATTTATAAAAGATAGTCGGCTTAGATGAACTAAGCTAATTTTCTTTTTTTTCATTAGGTAAGTAAAACTTTTGTTATTATCTTTTATTGATACTGTGATAAACACGAATGTCAGTTAGTGCGTGCAAAGATGGGTCTCTCCCCTCTTTTCTTAAAATTATTGCTAGTTTAAAATTGTATAAATTTTCGATTCGTCTTGAAATTTCTTTTTTTGGTACGATCATTTTGTCGTTGACTTTTTTTTAATATAAGTTGAAAATGAGAATTTTGTTTCAATTTAATGTTTTCAACGTTTTATTTATCGAGTTCGGTAGCAGCAAGGATACTAATAAATAATGTTGAATGTTAGTGCTGCCAAATTTATGTATTGAGAATGGAATATTTCCACTTGTTATACGTATTATTACTGACATTTTTTTAAATTGTTTTTATTTGTATTACTTTCTCCAATAATGTTATCCTGTTGTGTATTCCATTATTAATTTCTTTTCGTAAAATAATAAATTTTAGTATTTATTTTAAATCATTGTATAGGAGAATTTTTTAAGTATGAAATTGCGTCATCATAAACGTCATGTACATTGTAGTCAAATGTGTATTATAACCATATTTTGTTTAAAATCGGTCAGTTTGAATTTTACAAACGTATGTATTATTGGAGAAACATCCTTTAATTAAAGCAGATGTCCATTTAAGATATTTCAATCTCTGGTACTGAAGCCTTTACTTTCAATGTCTTCATTTAAATTTATTATTATTAGTGATGGAACATCATTATTCATCATCCATATTAATGTCGTAATCGTTTTTTCTACTGAACTGTGATAACGTTGCCTCAACAATTAGAGAGCTATTTTTTAGATTTTTTAATAATTGAGTCTTTAATTTGTTTCGTTCATCTCTCTGTGGCAATCGGGACTTTTTGTGTTGGACGAAAAGATGATGCTTCTTGAACCTTCAATCTTACAAGATAATTTTAGTTTTAACTAACCGTTTCCCTTCGCCTGTCATTTTCTTAACAGTTTTCACATTATTTTCTTGCGATAAACAAGAAACTATTCCATTTTCAAACTTTCATTTTTCGTCTAAAAATAAACATACTTCTAAGTTTGATTTTTTGTTGTAAAAAAATAGTTATTTATGTAACAAGGACAAAAAAGCGCACTGTACGAGACTGAATTTGCTGGCCGAGGCGTCAGCCGAGCAAGCAAACAGGCGAGGAGGTTATTAAAAAGCACTTTTTCCGAGGTACATATTAATTTTTCCGTTGACCTTAAATTAATTAATTTTCTATTTATTACCGTTTACTGAAAACAAAATTTTACGTTTGTTCTGATTTTACTGTACCTAATGTTCACTTCACCGTTCAGTATTGTAACATTTGTGTAAAAATTTATTAAAGGAAATAAAGGATTTCCGCGTTCGAATATTGTACCTATTAAGCAGGGGCCGACTCATTTTGTTGGTAAATGCGGCGGTAGATGTTTGTTTACTACAACATAACCTTATCTAATGGTATAATTTTCGAAAATGCGTAATTGTTGTTAACAAGAAAATTATTTATTTTAAAAGGAATAATAAATCAACTAGTTTTTTCACAAAACAAAATGTGAAGAATTATTTTTGTATAATAATTGTAAAATGAGAGCAATTACTAATAGTTTATACCAGATGTCGAACTAGCAGAAAGGGAAATATTTTCAGTACTTCTCGATATATTTATCTTAGACGCAATGGAATCTTCCACGCACCCTTCTGCTACTGTGGAACTCTTCCATCCACCATGTCTTTTTAATGTTAAGACATCAACACCAGATTCTGCTAACAGTGATGCATATGTCCTACGGTAGCAATGACCTGTATAGCCTGGTGGATCTGGCAAGTTTAAATAGATGTCATTACCTACAGTGAAAGTTTTTTTGGCACCATTACTTAAACATTGTGTATTTTTTTTTGTATAAAAACTGCGACTTTTCTGGTAGCAACTGCAGTGTTGCATTGGTCGCTAGTTTCTGAAGTTCCGGTGGAGTGTTGCTGTAATCACTATCACTATCGTCAGACATAATAATAAATTTATCTAAACTAGCACACAATGTAAACAAGCAAATTTAAACAATATCTTTTGTTTGTTGAATTAACTCATTTGTTTACAACAATCACATCGTTTTTATAAGAGCACTTGATTATGATAGGTAATAGGTAAAACATGTACTTTTTTATAATTTATTAAAATAATAAAAAATTACATTTAGGTAGTGTTATTTTGAAGTATATTTAAAAATGTAGTTATAGTTGGAAGCCTACCCTCAAAATTAATGCATTTCTTTAATTGTTTATGATCAAAGATGTAATGAAGTTTCTCATATCAAACACATTAAAGTCGATTCTTACTAATAGGACATATAATAGTTATAAGACTGAGTTTGTACCGTGGTCAGATTCAATATTCAATAAAAATATTGCCTGACTGTAAGAAAGTATACAAACGTAGATTTTTTATTCACTCCGAAAATGTTTCAAAAATTTAATAATCTTCTTTCAGCTTATTGAAAACTGTGAAATTCACCTTGTTTTTGTGTACGAATAAATCTTGAACCCAGTAATGGATTTACTGTAAAACACTTCCTACATTTTTGTACCTGCGTCTTAATAATTTACCTACCATTAAGAGGCCAATAAATGTGCCTAATGTGCACTAAAGTAACTTGAATTCCAGCTTGTAACGTACATTGGTAAAACTATGTTAATTTGTAAGACTGTTGGGGTGTTTAAAATTGCAATTATAACTTGATTGTTTCAAGGGACGATGATGAAATTTTAATTACTCCTTTCCGATACGCATTCTTTTGGTAGCAAGTTTTCGATTTATTGATAAAAGCATTATGGCTGCGCAAAATCGCAAAATTCATGTATTTCGACAATATTCGCTTGCTTCACATGGCGTGGAACCTGCATTAGTCCTACTATTTCTTTTTTTAATCCTAGCCAGTCCGCTACCAACTCTTCACGGATATCGTCATCCATCAAAATATCTAACTGGTCAAATATTTTCGACGCATGATTGTATCGTTCTTTGACTTCTTAGCTGAGCAAGACCTTAGACTTCGTTGCCCCTTGAATAGATTATATGAATTTATCACAAAAATAAATTAGTGCCCCAATTTGGAAAAATCACATTTTGGCTTGTAGGTAGTTGTGGGTACAAAGGCTTTTGATCGAGGGATTTTTTGCTTAACGTGAATGAATTGCTTCTTGTGCACAAAACCTGCAAGATGGGTATCGTTACGAAATTATTAAAATCAATAGTGTTATGAACCTGGATTTTGTTAATTAGGGAATTAACTATTATTTTTTGTTTTCATATCGAATTTTTGACAAATTCCAGGCAATATTTATAGTTTTCCGCACGCCGAGAGGGACGCTATCAAATTTTTGGTTTGCGTTTAAGAGAACTTTTCATATGACTAAATTTAGTTACGTCAGGAATGTTCATGTTATGGTGAACAATGGCTTTAAATGTGTCGTTGAACTCACGCATTTACCGTAATTTCCATTAAATTTGAGAAAATTTGGATTATGGGGACAAATTTCCTTCGTACTTTTCGGATTCTGTTTTTTATCACGGTCATCGTTTATTATTTGTTGAGCTGTGGCTAATAAATTAAAATATTCTGTTTCAAAATTGTCGCGTTCAGCAAATTCTTCAGTCTCGTTATAATTTCGGGGAATTAAAAAATAGCAATTGTTAATTACGAGTTTAAGTTTTTGAAAATCTATGCAAAATAGGCTATATGTTTTCTAATCGGGCTTTTAAATTTTTTAATGTTATTTGCGAAACCTTCCAAAAAAGTTTGGAATCTTGTTAATTGATCAATCGACGATACATTCCGTCATTGTTTAACTTTATGAATTTTGAGAATGTAACTTGATACGTGCGGTTATAGCAATGGTCAATGGAACATTCAATTCTTTGAACTGCGTTTAAATGAAATTACGTTACTAAGTTAATTTCAAGTTTTGGGATCAATATTTCATTTTTATTTGGGAACATCTTCACAATGTTCATCTCTCTGAAAATAGATCACATTAACAAATAATATATCATCATATCTTAGAAGTAAGGACTACTTTAAGTCTAGAGTTCAGAAGAAGTACTTTGACAAGCTGTAGAGTCTCCATCATAACAGACTAGTTTTACCATGTGTAGACATTTTATCAAGGTGTAGACTTCTGCAGCATAACATACTACCTTAACCATATGTAGAGTTCCAAATAACTGCTTCAACTTTTTAAAATTAAAATAAAGGTATATGTACCTTAATTTCATATGAAAAGGAGCGATGTTTATGCACCAAACCTACGATGTTGTAAGGACCAAGCCTGCTTGGAAAAAGATGGAGGAACATGTTTGTACCTATTCACAAGCAACTCCGGTCGAAACTTCGGCAAAAGCTACTGAATTGGTTGTACATCCTTGTACATCTCCACCAAGAAGGACTCTTTTTTAGAGTATACATATCCATTTCGAAGAATTTTATTATAAGTAGAGAACGCGATATTTCTCTTTTAATTCCTAATTTACACTCAGCAGATCGATGACCTAATTTATTGTGTAATTAACTGCTTCATGCAAAAGCTGAACAAAATTTACATCTACCGCAAAGTTAACGCACAAATATGTTTTAAATTTGCCCAAGTATGGCCGGTAAGAGTAGACCAACTTGCAAATTAATCATCTGCCTGTCTCTGTTCACAGTAATTCGCAATCTTATAATAACAAAAGTGCACCACTACATTCAAATTCCATGACGATGTCGGAATGTCTTCAACCCATCTGCGAGGATCATCCGTGAAGGTTCAAAATCTAATAAAACAATTGCATTCTCATTACCAGCAATACGACGAGGTTTCATTCGATCTAATAAGTATTGAATATATGTTTCTAAAGAAGGAATTGACGTTTCAGCTGGAGTAGCAGGACGATCGGAGGTGTCATCCATGGTGATAGCACAATTTATTTAACTTTCACGCACTTGTTTGTAAATCGTATAAAGTTAAGTGTTATTTATTTATCCCACTTCTGATGTTAGTAATGAAAGTTAATTTAATTATTGAATGATTTAATATAAAGTTTATACACTCAATAATGAAAACAACTAAACGATAATAATAATAATACCAAGGCCGGAGTGGGTCTGTTCTATGCTTTTTGAGAGCTTACTACAAACTAACCCTTTGGACATGATTTATTTTGTTACATGCAAATGAAGTTAATGGCAATTTTGAATCCAAAACGTAACAGAAATAGGGCTTCCTCCATAGCTAGTGGTGGGGCCGTCGTGGTTGATTTGCCTTCGTGAAATGGTAAGGTCGTAGTAAACGGTTGCAAAATCGTCAATAACAATCGATAAATACGTCAAGATCGGGAGGGCGCCAAACAAGGTCACGACGTTAAATAGCTTCAGTTCAATGAAGAGAGGGTACTTTTTAATTGACTTACCTTAAGAACCTACCGTCACAAATCTATTAAAACCTAACACTACAATTAAAATTAAAGAAAAACGAAGATTTATTGCATTTCAATCAAGACAAAATTCACCAAAATTAACAAAGTTTATACAGGATTAACATTAATCAAATTGATCACGTGATTGCTCATTTTCATTATTACAACAACTTATTTAATTAAACGTTATCTGCGTTACGCTCATACGAACTAAATCGAAACAATCTGACGACTACAAAATCTTACCCTTGGGCGTCTTGCATTAATATGTTAAATATACGCACAAAATCTCCATCGGGAAAGCGGACTTCAAGTTCCCAGTAAACTTCGAAGGTTAAATTTTTCGGTCGTATGAAGAAATACGAACAAATATTGAGAAACGGAGAAAAATACCATTACTAATCAAGAAATTTTCCGGTTTCATATCTTCTTCGTATCATCCCTTGTGTGCTGTACCGCTCATAGAACTTACTAGATGAAGAAATTTCAAACTACATCAAGAAAATTACAATCGAAAAGATGAAACAGCAAAAATTTATTTTATTTTAAGGTGAAAGTTCACGAACTGATCGCGACTTGCAACGTTACAACTTAAGGAAATTACAAATTATCGTACAATTCCAAACACATTTCCGTGTGAATGGAACTCAACGTAATTTAAATAATAAAGACTTAGCGATTATTTTAAAAGAGAAAAATACCATACACTTTTCTTACACATATTATTAGTTATGTGTTATACCATTGATTATAAAGGTTATAGCCATACTTAATTTAAGAGTTATGTGTCTGCATTCCACAGTGTTACCCTATGTGAAGGGTGACATTCTAAAAATAAACACATGATCACCGATATGCTAACATCATGAGGACGCAATTGCTTACTTACAGTAATTCTACCATAGTTATGTGGTGACTGTCGCGAAATAATGTCACTCAATTAGAATTGAATGAATATTTTCTTTCCTTTTTGAATGTTGATCGTATTATGAATTATAATTAAATAAAAGTAATAAGTATTGTAAACAATAGGTGACATTTCAGTAGTATTTCCAATTAAATTTCTTTGATTGATAGTTAACTGATTTTAAAGGAATGATCGAAATTGTGTAATTAGAATGTTTGATGATATAACAATAGCGGTCGTGAGCGAAATGTTTATTTATATACTCGTATATCGATCATTTTCAACACATTGAGAAAACTAAGCCTTGAACTTTACATTTGTCGAAAAAGGATGGGTTTATGTTACCACCGAAATATAGTAAATTAGGTGCAAATATGATTTTAATTTGCCTAAAAACTCCACTAATTTAATCTTTAGCTTCCAAAATTTAGTGAAATTCTGTGATCTAATTTCAACTAAATTAGTCCTAATTAAATGGTTTGTTTTGTGAATACTACGTCATTAGCTTAGATAAGTGAAACATGTTTAATAATTCAATGTGCATAGGCAACCCATTATACATTGGTACAATAACATTGACGTAGCATAATTATTGAATTTTTAAAGTTTGCAAATGTTTAAAATAGCACACGTTTTCGATAATATGTGAAGAAAGGGGATTAGACGGATCGATTACATTTAAATAATGGCACTTTTTTTCTAAACACGTTAATTAAAACCGTAAACACAAATATTTAGTTTTGTAAACAACGCCTCAGCATAATGAATACATTACCTCCAATATTTATTTTTGTTAACTGATAACATTTTTTTTACTGCCAACTATTTAAATGGCAAGTGAAACTGTAGTAACAAATTTATTTTAGGAACTCTTTTTCGGCTCAACATTAAACGTCTTAATCGCCTTTTCATTCATCTATTTAATGTATTCACTTTTTAATACGGTCGTCTTTGCGTCTGAAACCATGCTTGATAGTTAATTTTTTGTTGGTTCTGAGGAAAAATGTTGATTTTTCTCTTTTAATATCGCATTTTATGCCTTGGTGAATGTAAGTGCTTATAAAATCACATTTATATGAAAATGCAAGATTTTTTTTTCCTTTGTGGCTGCTCTATAAGATAACGATTTTTTGTTGGTGATCGTTGTAAATTTTACTGCTTTATTGATTTGTTGTAAGTTGTAATTATGTATTGTTACCTTTGATTCATCTAATTTAAGCAATTGGACTCATTTCCAAATTAATTTGTTAGTTTCTAAATCATTTCGGTTTGTATGCAACACTTTATTACTGTCTTTGTAATTATTTTTTTTATACTGTGCCTGTTCATTTCATTTTTGAAATAATATAGTAGATTTAGGCTTATTTGTTTTCTGTACATTTCTGAATTTTTTAATTACATTAATCGATAGAGTTGGTAATAATACATTAATGGACAATTTTAATTATGTGATAAGTTTTGTTCGTGTCTGCTGAAAATAATACAATTGGTTTAATTCATATCCTCATCCGTTTTTAACACTATTACCATTGATTATAATCAATGATATTACCTGTTACGTTCCCAGGACGCGAATTTAGATTTTTAATACATAATCTTTGCCCTTGAGGAGTTGGTAATCATAGAATTTTTGTTAGACATATAAAGATTTCATCGAATGTATGTATAATAATTTACGATTATGCGATCATCAATTACATTTTGTATTTACGAACGTGTTAAACTAGTACATATGCCAATAATAGTAGTTAGAAAGTAATTAACATTTAATTACCATCTGGTATTATACCTAGTTAGTTTGAACTACGTTTCGTGTAAAATGCTTGTTTTATCAGTTAGTTATTTTTTTATTAGTTTGTTGACTTAGTTTTTATTTGTAGAATTATCGTATATCTTTTACTGTTCTTCAATTTTCTAGAAAGTCAAGGTGAAAGGGATTATACAGAACGTTAAATTTATATACGTAAGGGATCAACTAGTTAATTAGGTATGAGTTTAGTAAAAGCCAACACTATACAATTACTGGAATTAATTATTTCAAACCCAATGCCTTTATAATTCTTAATAAACAAATGCAAACATAGAAGCTATGAGTCATTTGCACAAAAACTTAATCGCAGATTAGTTTCTAATGGTGTTATCGTTGATGAAGATCGTCAGCTAAAAACGAAACATGTCTGAGTACTTTGATGTATACTAGGTTGCATTTTGTTTACTTTAATTCTCCCGACAGTAGTGTGTTATTCAGTAGCGTAAAATAGTAACCTTGTTTAAAGCATAAATTTTAATTTTTAGTTGTTCTTGGAAATGCAAATATTGCAAGTACGACATCGACGATTCATAATAGATGTTTATGTAACCATTGACGAAACGCATATTTTATTGGTTATTTCACAATGCAGCCTAACCTATTTCGAATTTAAATTTAATAGGTGCAAGCAATCTTCCCTTCGATCTGACAATGACATAAAGATTTATTTTTCAACTAATGTGAAATGAAAAATTTTATTTTGTATGTTTTGGACCATTTGACACCTGTTTTATTGTAAAATTTTAAAATTAGAAAATTATTGAAAAATGTCTTTCTTCTCCTTCTTTGACCTTTTCTCGCGGGAGGTTGAACCCTTCTTCGATGCCACCGCATTCTCTATTATTCCTCTGCCTTCCTTCAGTCTTTCTCTTCTGATTTTTGCTTATATGTATTGTTATTATTTGACTGCCGGTCGTCCTTTTCTTCTTTTTAACCATTGGCTACCACCCCAATATTTTCTTGTTGTCATTCGTTAAACGTATGCTGTACCCATCTTTAGCGCTTTTGCTTTCTAATATTTTTGTAATGAACGTTGTTTTTCCTGCTTTCTTTGCAAAAATGAAAAATTGGATTTTTAGCAAAATGTGATACTGGACCTAAGTGTGATGCATAGTTGTAAAGAAAAAAAAGTCATCTAGCAATATTAAATCCAAAATGACGTTCATAGAAAAATGAAGTTGACAGGTGTTTCCTGCCAATTTGAAAATAATTGGAAAGTGATGTCATATTCAGATTCTCCGCAGAAAAGTGTCTGAATAATGTCTTGGTTGAAATACCTAATCCCCTGATTACATTTGGTTGGTAAAAGATTTTCGATATTTTCAAAATTCATTGGAGATAACTTCAAATTTCTTTTCAGATTTTTGCAATTCAAGCTTAATAATGCATAACTTTCCTAATTTATACCGACTTCACTATCTTTAAGATAACAGATCTATAATTGCTCAAAACTGGCCAGCTTAATATATTTCTTGCATGCCTTGATCGTGTCTTTCTCTTATTTGTATATTTTCGTTCGTTTTCTTCTTAAGATTTATATATTTAATTCCAAGTTTTCATATTCTTCTTGTAGTTAGTGTGACATATATCATGCTCTCCTCTTTTGGATAAAGAATTATTTGGGCAAATATGAAAGAATAGTGTTTTTCTCTCTACTGGAACACCTATCACTCCATCTTCTGTACCACGCTTTAGTACTTGTAATCATATACCTTGTATCTCAATACAAAGCTGTTTTCTATGTTAAAAAGCATAATTAATTTTTCTGACCTAATTTGAGTACAATTAGCAACATATTTTATTAGCTAAATAAATGAGAACAAATTATGTGGTAATGAATTTTAAAGCGTATATTAACAAAAACAAACGTAAAATATTTATAATGATTTACGTGAAAAATCCGGCTTCGACCCCGATTACGTAATCATAGAAAATATATGGCTACTTAATTAATTCAGTTCTGTTTCAAATATAGCAAAAGTAATGATAGAAAAATTTGTGCAAAATTGGTTAAGCCCTAATAGCACGTTACAAAATTGTTACCTAATTTTGAAACTGTTCCGTATACTATTTAACTCTTATTAAAATAATAGTTGCAGTAATAATTAAATTGTAATTGTTCTTATAATTCTTTAATTCTTATAACGTCATGGTCAAAGCTAATAATAATTAGGAAAAGTAGGTTAAAAAAGGGTATTTTGTTTTTACTTGAAAATAAGTTGGTACATTAAACAATAGAAGTGACATAGAAAGAAGAACACTGCAGTAATAATGAATTTATTTGAACAATTTTTGGTATACTAGTGTATACGAATTAGATTAGTAAACGATCACAATTTGATAAAAATTAAACTGTTAACTTCTTTAAAAAACTTAATAATGTGTTGCTCCACCACGATGTCTTGTGCACTGATTAACACGTCTGGGTATACTTCTAATGAGGTGATCGATTTCTTCTTGAGGTATCTCATCCCATGCTATCTGTAACTGATGCTGCAAAGCCGCTAGAGTTTGTGCAGGGTGAGGTAAATTGAGTAATCTTCTTCCCATAATATCCCAGACGTGCTCGATGAGCGAAAGATCGGGAGATCTTGGTGGCCAAGGCAACAAAGCAATTTGATTGGCCTCAAATGAGCCAAAAAAACCCTAGCAACATGAGGTCGTGCGTTGTCTTGTTGGAATGTGCTGTTGGGATAAGGTACAATATTGGGGGTCTGACGTCCTGGATGTAATGCAGCGGTCATGTTACCTCTAATGAAGACCAAAGGTGACCTACTTCCAATAGCAATAGCTCCCCATACCATAACTCTGTGTGGTGAACATGCCTATTCACAGAAAATTGGGGATCTTGTCTTTCACCGCGCCGTCTTCTCACCCTTGCACGACCGTCATGCATACTCAAACAGAATCTGGATTCATCACTAAAGACAATTGAATTCCATTCTTGGTCCCAATTTGCCCGTTCTCTACACCACGCTAGACGATAACGTCGATGCTCTGGAGTCAGTGGTAACACAAAAGGGGACGGTATGAAAAGAGCCCAAAGGTTCTTATCCGTCTATAAACGGTTCGCATCGCATCGGTCTTTCATGTTCTTCAAACCACTGGTCCGCAATCGCCCGTGTAGAAGAGAAGCGGTCCCGTAAAGCCAATAGTCTAAGACGACGATCATCGCGTTCTGTGGTTCTTCGACGACGTTCTTTACCTCTCGCTCTTTGTGTACGGCCCTCTTGGTTCCATGCCCAAACACAGACTGCCATAGTGTTTAAACTCCGTTGCGTTCTAGCGGCTATATCTCTCATAGACAAACCAGCCTCACGCAATCCCACAATTCTACCCTTATCAAACTCGCTTAATTGCCGAAAATTATGGCGTCTTCGCACTGGAGGCATTGTGATTGAATTAAAGAAGCTCTTTGAAATGCAATTTAAATCGCTTAATTCACTGTTTGAGGACTACTTAATCGCAAGTGTTTTTGAATGAGGTTAACAAAACAACCGCTAGGGCAATATGGCTGAAAAACTGATCGTTTTTATCTTAATATAAACAAATATATTTCCAAAAAAATTTACAAAATATTCATTATTACTGGGTGTTCTTCTTTCTATGTCACTTAGTATATTATGCTTTCATGCAAATGCCATTTCGGACGTGTTACGATACCATGAGACGACGCTAGATGTCCCAACACTTTTGGTACCTATTATGGTTAGAGCATATAATTGCTAGCAATGTCACTTTTATTGTTTGATGCGGGCGTAGCAACAAATTTGCATTATTGTTATTTTATATAGATAGTTATAATATGTGGCGTGTAGCTCAAAATCAGTACTGATTAATGTGCTCTTGTTTGTGAACTTACAGCACTTCAGTTCCCTCAGGAATCTCACATGATTGACTTTGGATTGAAAGGAGTGATCTCTTGCAGTTTTATCTTCTGGAAACTGTGGCATTTTGTAAGAAGGTGAATCGGGTATTTTCCTACACTTCACAAAATCTACATGTTGAGTTAGTTGTTACACCATTCTTAGCGTGAAAACTATCAAGTAGATTCTTCTGATTGCTATAATCTCTGTGCTCTTTACCGGTGAAGTTTTGGACTGTTTTACGCCTGGTAGCTTGACATCGAGTGTTCTGAATTTTCTTTCCGTTACTCAGCCTGGAAAACTTTACGTATTGTGTGCTTATCAATGCCACAGAAGGGTTCTGGGCTTATAAACGGCTTGACCGCCTTTTTCCTGGCGAGCGCATCTGCCTATTTTTCACCAGGAATCTCAGAAAACCCAAGCTAGGATACCTTGCATATCTCCAGTTTATTTAGTTCCTTTTTGCAAACTCTCATCATCATTGAGGTGATGACACAGCTGCTCACTGCTGAGATGGCCGCCTGGCTATCGGACTTAATATTGATATGTCTGCCGGCATACTGCCGATCCAAGTTGAACTGAATGCATCGTTCAATTGCGTGAACTTCTGCTTGAAAGATACTGGTGAGTTTGCCTATGGATTCATAGTATTTAGTGCGTGGCCGGCTCAAATATACCCCACCAGTATTCAGCCGTTCTTAATCAGTCTGTAAACCAGGAGATCTTAAGTTGGCTTCAAATATGAAGTGCCTGCTTGTGTCGTCTCTGTGAGAGAGAAGCAAGGGATATGTCCTATTGAGTAACGTCCTGTCTCAGTGATTGAGTCTCCAACCACCAAGGCGCAGTAGCGGCCCGCCAAACGCAGACGTAGATGTGAAAATAATGTAAACGCTTTCTAGGGAGCTTACGTAATACATACGTCACTTAATTATCAATGATAAATTTGAATAAGCCATTACCATTACAATGCATATATCGTTATATTATAAAAATAGAAAATTATTTTATTGTTATTGAAGTGGTCGCCTCGTCAGACATTAAACGTTGTATTTATTACGAGCTGAAAGAGTATTATGCCCTGGGTACACAAATTTCTTCTCCGAGCATTAATCTTCAAGCTATTATTTAATTATTGAACTTAATCTTAGCTATTAAATAATACATATATGTAATTCCAAAAAGGATCTATGATTTATTGCATTGTATTAGTCATAAATTTGAATTGATTTATATATTTCTAATATGAGTGTAATGACTTTACAAATTTTTGCGTATTACATTTATACAGGGTCATCCCCAAAGTCCGCACCCAAATAGGAAACTTATTTATTATGGGTTTTTCGATAAAAAAGCTATCTTTTATAAAAGTTTGTGCATCCTCTAAAACTAAAAATACATCAACAAAATGTGGCGTAAGACGCGTAATGTACGAGGTGCATTCAAAAATTTAATTTTGAGTCAAGAGTAAAGTGCCCTTATTTCAGTAAATATCAAAAAATTTTATTTGAAAAAGTTGTTCATCATTAAGAAATACATTAAGATTTGAAGTCATGGCCATCTAGGAAAAATTTACTCAAAACAAGTCAGTATCTTAACAAGAATATCATTTTCAATAGTATTGAGGCACTAAACATCCAAATTAAATTAGATCTCAGTATGATGTCCATCCCGCAACATGCACAGTTAAAATTTTTCTTAGATGGCCATGACTTCAAATCTTGATGTTTTTTTAAATGAAGAGCATATTCTTTAAATAAATTTTTAATATTTACTGAAATAAGGGCACTTTACTCTTGACTCAAAATTAAATTTTCGAATGCATCTCGTATATTACGCGTCTTTTCTCGCAACATTGTGGTGGTGCATTTTTAGTTTGAGAGGATGCACAAACTTTTATAAAGAATAACTTTTTATCGAAAAACCCATAATAAAGAAGTTTCCCATTTGGTGCGGACTTTGGGGATGACGCTGTATATAGGGTGTCCAAACTAAAAGGTTGCGAAGCAAATTACGAGAAAACCAAATGGATTAAACAAAAACCCCAAACATGTGCAAGAGAGGTGCAATTTGGACAAATTAGAATACGATAATAACCGTCCCTTCAGGAACTACTCTTTTAAAAATCTTAATAGGGAATACGGGGTCAAGTATTATTATTATGTTTCAATTGATTTTGTAGTGTAGCGTATGGATAAACAGGGTGATCAAATAAACTAATGTCCTTGGTCATCAAGTTGGTCATTACCAACCTATTAGTAAACCAGACGACACTAGTTCAATGTAAATATGATCCCTGGAAATTCTTATAGTTCTTAAGTAAATCTGTGAATGTAGTATCAACAGTGTTCTGTAGGAATTGGAAATTAAAATCACCATTTAAATTTTCTGGAGAAAGGTTCAACGGTAATGTGACCGCGATACAGTCCTCCTCAAATTCGTGGGGATTTTTATCACTCCAAAAGAGCAGTTGCCTGTTAACTCTAGTATTCAAATAAAAAGTACATTCTCGAGAAGTAGATATTCAGTTATGATGTATCAAGTAAACGTTATATAAGGTCTACGTTATCGAATATTTACGTTATATTCATATGATAACTGTTCGATAACGTGAACGTTATACAATGTTTACTTGATACATCACACTGCTGATTATACGACAAATATGGGTTTCTAATTAGGCGCTAATTTATTTCTTTACAATATTGTTGCCTTCTTTCCCCATCATACTGATAGACAAGTTTTGATTCACTACAAAATGACGCAAAGTTGCCACTTCTGCAGCTTT
Organism: Abscondita cerata; assembly: GCA_030710515.1. Classification (NCBI taxonomy): domain Eukaryota; kingdom Metazoa; phylum Arthropoda; class Insecta; order Coleoptera; family Lampyridae; genus Abscondita; species Abscondita cerata. The sequence continues at coordinate 33,646 of JALBCR010001703.1, read as the reverse complement.
ATTTTTTACTGACCTGTTTGCTTGCTCGCATTCGCTGATGATTCGGCAGTTATCGGTACTTCAAAGAAAGTGGCATCTGGATGCACCACAGATACTCACGAATCAACTGAGAGTCGAATGAGAACAGAAACCGAGCATTTACTCTGAACAAATACCTGCTCTTGTTAGCTCTTTTTGAACACGCGGTTTTAAGACACGTATTCACCAAAAAGTGAGAATTTGTTCTTGTTCGCGGACATATTGACATCTAAACCATACCAAAACGAATATATTCAGGTTCGTAGTTGATCCATCTACTTTCTGCGAGCGTGATGGTAAATATGACCGACTATAAGATATTGTTACCTATATTGTATACCTATAGCTCGTGCTTAAAGCACTTTTGGAGATTTTAATCCAGTCCACACTGAACGAACACCAATATGATGTACTCCTTCTTCTCTAGCTTTTTCGAACGGGAACAAACGTTTATTCTCTAGTCTAGATGATTGTTGATGCTTATTAATACATTTTTTAATACAGAATAATATAAGAATGTACCATTTACAATAACAAAGTTAACGTCCGTCGACTTCAGGGGATTAGTATCCGATGTGCAATTAGTTTACGCTCGTCATGACGCGCCCTGTATAGTATGTACAACAATTAAACTTTCTGAATCTTCTTCTTTAGATTTTTAGCATTAATATAAACCTAACTCACTTTAATACGTATTTCTCGTCTCATCGCATTTTATTACATTTGTCCAGCAAAAAATTGATATTAATGAACGTTTTCTGAGTGCCCCATGTATTTTGCGCCCTTCTCACTTAAACTTCATCAATATCTACTGCAAATCCTTGACATTTTCAACGAAAAATCCCTTATATCCGATTACTGGTTTCATTTTATATTAATCGTGACACAGGAATTTGTTTTGTGGTGTGTTACCTTAATCGAACGACTTTTTATCTATTTTTGTTATTCTTTTTTTATGCCTTAGATTTTATGTAAATTGGGATTTATTGATTTATGGGAAGGAATTGAAAAATTAGATTGTTGCGAACGATGCAAATTCTAACAAAGAAAGACGTTTTAAATTTATATCTTTTACAAAAGGCACGCAATACAGCAAATTATGTATTATCTGTAGGTACATATCATTTACTGTCAAATAAGATATCAATTCAGGATCGTTAACAAATTTTTAATTGACAAAGAACCGTAATCCTTTCTTTCAGGGTTTATTTAACCTACAACGTATGGAATATAAATTGAATTTGAAACGTATCATGAATACTACGAAGGTTGTTCTTGCACGCAAGAAACGAAATTTCTTATTTGACGAGTTTAGTTAATTAGTTTAGTTTAATTAATTAAACATACGTTGTTACTAACGCTACTATTTTTTTTTTTAGTTTAGATATAATTAAATTTTCTTCAGTAAATTACTTGTGTTTTCCTTCTTTCCTTCATTTATAAAAAATAAAGTTCCGAATCTCGATCGGAAAACGAAAAACAATTGTGGTCCCATTTCCATTGTGTTTAAAAATTGTACGAGTTTTGTAAGTTTATTTGTTTTTTTTTTTTATTTGCGTTTACATTATCAACTGGATGTTCCGTGGATTAAAATTTATTTGTTGAATTGAAACCGTTTGTCACGGAGTTGGACGTAATTTTAGATGGGTCGGGTGCGATACTTTTTTTAAGGGTAAACTTTTCAGCTCCACGAAATTAAAGTATAAATTTTTTACAGAAATGTTATTTTTTATTCCATCAAAATTGCTCATAGTTGTTATAGGGCGTCTCAGTTTCGAGTAAATCCAATGGATTTTTTTGTTAAACCTCCATCAATTTATTCAAAATTTAACGTATACGTTCGTTTTAGATGGCTACAAAATAACAAAACTATTGCGGATGTGAATTATTAGTTACAGAATTTTCAACGTTAATGTTTATTTGAATTGATTGTTTTACGAATTGAGTTTATAGTAATTTTTGTTGCACACGAATGTACAATACGTGCATGAGCAATTTCAAATATTTCCATGAAATAGTTGAAGATAGTTTGATTGTAATACTTACTAAAATTGTTGTTCATATTAGATTGTATTTACGAATGCCTTTCAGAATAAGCAAAAACAATTTATGAGCCAACGTACATAAACTTGTAATATTATGTAACCGCATAAACTATAGAAAATGTTTTTTCTGTTTCATTAAGATTATCGAAAATAACAAGCAAATTTAAAGTTTTGACTAAGGTTTTGACTAAAAAAAGTATTGCCCTTTACCGCACTCAGTCTTTAATAAGGGTTTGAATAGATTTTGAGAAAAATCGGTCACTTTTTAGTGTGTTTATTTATGTCTAATGTCCAAACTTTCCTTTGAATAGTTTTAGTGAACTGATGAATACAATAATATGCGTCAAATTATTGATTATTAAAGTGAAGGTCGGAATTCTAGCAAAATGACTTTTCGTATCATATATTAGTGTACTAGAGTCACATCACAAGAAAAAATATGTTCAAAAGTAGAGCATCAAACAACAGCTGGATCTAATGTGGTTTATAAAAATAGAAAATGCTAAATAACCTCAATTAATCCCGATCCCTTCCAGTAATCTGGAAAGTTTATATATTTTTTAGGGAAGAGCATTCGCCCAAAGCCATGATGGTATTATAATGTAATTATGATCTTCCAGACTACTTCGATAGTGGTCCTTCAAGGAGCTCTTCTGAATCACCATTCAGATTTCTCCAATTCATACTCTTTGGCTACTTCTTGTACGCGATTGTTACGAAATTGGATAACCATCTCTCATTCGAATTGAAGCAAAAATAATTCCAAATAATCTTGGCCCACATAATAGTATAGCGACAAAATTTTATCAATTTAAGTGAAAATGTGTCTTCACAACATATCGTGTATAAAGAATACGTAAATATTTCATCAATTTATTTTCTCCATTTTTTTTCAATTCAAGGGACTTGACACACTTTTTAAATCTTTGCAGAAGATAGGAATATACTGTTTATAGACGGTTTTGCCAATATTCCATAGACCTTATTCCTATCTCCTACAAGGTATTAATAGTAAATGGTCATAAAATTACTATTAATTCTTTCTTAATATCTATCTGTGCACATATACTGACTTCAAAAAATTGCAACACCTAGAAGTTGTTGAACGATTTTTATGAAATTTTCAGGAAACGTCTATTTTCATTAAACAAAGTGATGATTAAAATTTAAAAACAAAAGAACAAAAGCTTAAAAAGTTTTTTCAATAATGAGTTGCTCCGCCACTATTTGTAATGCACTCATCTAGACGGCTTAGCATGCTATCAATCAAGTGATCTATAGCTGCTTGTGGTATATCATCCCAAGCTTCTTGAATCCGTTGCTGAAGATCGTGTAAATTATCTGGAGAGTGCGGTAAATTACCCAGTCGCCTACCAATCATATCCCATACATGTTCAATTGGCGACCGAGCAGGCCATGGGAGGACGGCAATGTTAGATTCTTCCAAAAACCGTGTTGTAGCCCTTGCCGTATGAGGGCGCGCATTATCCTGCTGGAAAATGGGATTTTGCACCCCCTGAAGATATGGAAGGCCAACTGGTTGTAGCACATTAGCAATGTAACCAGCTGCGTTAAGGTTGCCGTCAATAAAGACCAAGGGTGATCTGCTACCATAACATATTGCACCCCATATCATAACTCCTTGAGTGAGAGCTGTGTTGCGTTCCACAAAAAATGTTGGATTCTTACGTTCTCCGCGCATCCGTCTGACCCTCCTACGACCATCGTGGGCCGACAAGCAAAATCGGGACTCGTCACTAAACACAATTTGATGCCATTCTTGCGCCCAATTAACCATTTCGTTGCTCCACTCTAGTCTGCGTAGACGGTGAAGTGGTGTAAGAGGAAGACATAAAAATGGACGATATGAACGCAACCCATAAGATCTTATCCGGCGATAAACAGATGACATTGACATCCTAAAGTCCTGTACCTCTCATCCAATCATTTGCAATTGATCGAGTTGTTGAAAATCTATCTCTTGTGGCCAAAATTCTTAAGCGACGTTCTTCGCGATCTGTAGTCCTTCGAGGACGTCAAGATCCACGACGATGTTGAACCCCTTCCTCGGACCATTTTGGACCAACATCTTAATACCGATGAAACATTTCGGTTTACACGACAAGCAATTTCTCTTAGCAAAAGTCTGGCCTCTCTAATACCAATAATACGACCACGTACAAAATCACTTAATTGGACAAAATGTTGAAGTTGACGTACTCTCGGCATTGTTTTCTGGTTTAGAATGAAATTGTGAAGAAACGACAATAATTTGCACACTTGACAGTTACTAAATGGTCTAATACTTCAAACTTATTGTTACTATGTGCTATGGAACCAACAGGCAAAAAAACAAAAACTACTAGCTAGATTTGATTCAAATTTTAATCATCACTTTGTTTAATGAAAATAGACGTTTCCTGAAAATTTCATTAAAATCGTTTGACAACTTCTAGGTATTGCAATTTTTCTGGAAGTCAGTATATTAGGCATGTGAGCAAATAAGAAACAGATTTTTGGTTGGAAATCCTTCAAAATGTGCTTGATGGATGTAAGTCTCTTTGTTTACGCTTGATTTCTTTCTCAGTATGTTAACTCTAATGTGTTGGAGTAGTTAGAGAAATAGAGTATCCAGCAGTATCATTTGAAAATATTTTCATCCATAAGTTCTTGAAATATTGTAGGAATTGTTTGATCTAATTAAACGCATAGTCTACTGTTTTCTGAAATGTTTCAGTATTCTGTGAGCTTCATATTGCGGAAATAAACATGAAACCTGTACGAGTCCTTGAGAGGAAATCTGATATTAAGAACTTTGAATGGAATAACATACATATTTGTTTTTGATTGAGAAATGATGAGAAGTTGTTTAGGAACTATCATATTTTGGAAATCAGTTGAGATTCTATGGTGAAGATATACTTCAGAACAGATAATGAAATTGTAGGAAGTGATATTTTTGTAACTCATTTTCAAGTTGCCTGTTCATTAAAATTGGCTAATCGTCAGAGAAATATGAAGCACTCATTACTATTAAATACTACAACAGGTAATCATTAGTTGCCTGAATCGATAAATACGCAGTAAATAATTTAACGTGCCCCAATGGAAATGAAGTAACTTTCTTCTCACTCCGATTCATACAATCATAAGGCTCATATACTTTGATTTTGTTTTAGATTTTGGAGAGTTTTATTCACACAAATAATTCACGTGGTTCCCGATACGGTTTACGACACAAAACTCCATTTCATGTAACAATCTTCATTCAATGGTTTCAGATTCCAAAATAAAGCAGCTGTTCACTTAAAACAAAGAATAGCAAATAAGTGGCGTATTAAATAGCAAACATTACATATTAGAAAATAATGTTAATTGAGTCTTTATGCAGGGTGCCCCAGATTTACGTAAACAAGCAATATCTCCGTTATTTGATGAGATAGAAACATAATCTAAAAAAGCTATGAAATGGCATCCATGACGCCGTCTGATGGCGTTGTGTCTTTCTGCCTCTGAAAACCACCCCCAACTTTTTTTTTCAAATAGCATAGTGATATAGCACACTTGATATGTTACAGTTGTTTATTAACAGCTACAAATAAGACATTTATTGTAAAAATCATAACACGAGTTTATCTCATCAAGGTGTCTCTGAAAAGATTGTTTGATGTACCTGTTTTCGAGCGAGCAAATGTGTGCTGGTCGGTAGTTATCCATACTTAAAAAAATTACATGGTTGCTCCACAGACACTTACGGGTCGATTTAGAGCCGAAACGAATTTGTTTTGATTTTGATTACTAAAACAGAGCATTTACTCTGAAAAGAGTAAACATTCACGAACACGAACAAATGTTTGCCTTGCTCACTCTTTTGGTGAAGACGCGGCTTTAGGTTACACCTTCCTCTAATTTTGAGCATAGTGATATAGCTAACTTGATATGTTACATTTGTTTATTAACAGTTACATATAAGACATATTATAAAAATTATAACACGATTTTATCTCGTCAAGGTGTCTGTGAATTACGTTACCAGGCGATATAACCGTTATTTGATAGACAAGTAAAATTAATCTTAGAGCAATGGTGTTTCCGTTCACTCCTGAAGAGTACATTGATATTACTGATATACGGGAAGTGTCGACGCAATTCTCGAGAAACTACGTACTGGATCATTTCCCACTTTAAAACATGTCCAAAAACAAGCTGCAGTGAGATTGTTAATGTCCTGGCATATGTTGCTGTAAATTCTCATGTGTCTGTTCACACACTGGTTGATGAAGTGGGAATTAGTAAAACCAGCAGTTCAAGAATATTAAAACAACATAACTACCACACTTTCAAATTGCATTTAGTCCAAGGCTTGAAGGCGAGAGATTTTGATCGTAGATTAGAATTTATTGTTCTTTTGCAGGTCATGCAGGTCGATTCCATAATAATGAAGTCGAGAATAAACACAACGCCCACTATTGGTCTTCTCAAAATTCCCACTGGGCCCAAGAGACTGGATTTCAAACAGTGTGGAGTACAAATGTCTGGTGTGGGATATTTCATGAACACCTCATTGGACCGCACCCTAACAGAAAGGAGGTATCTACAGTTCTTGCAAAATACATTACCTGAACTGTTGCGTAATGTTCCTGAAGAAGAACAGGGTGATGTGCCAGCAAGACGGTAGCGTCCCTCCTCATGCTCATATTGTTACTCAACATTTAAATGATAACTTTTGAAATAGGTATACATTTCTATGTACAGTGTTATGACCTTGGCCCTGTGCCCTTCTAAGGGTTTTTTACTGCTGGCGTTATTTCTTTTTGCTCAGCCAAATTCTCCACACTTTCTTTTCCTCCCAATCTGCTTCTTCTAATCATCTCTTCACCATCAACATCATATCTCCAGGATCTCTTTTGCTTGATTTTATGCTCCATGAGTCATGTACTACTTCTTACATGTCCGTACCAAGTAAGTTTGTTTTTCTTCTGTCCTACTTACAACATCTTTTTGTATACTCATTCTGTTTCTTATTTCATAATCGTTTTACCAAGGAAACGGCGAACGCTTAATTTGACAATAGAGCATTTAATTAGCATCTAATTAGCCCTTGACTCTTCCATAAACAATTTTCCAAAAAGTGTTCCCTTCTTAGTATTTAGTAGCTTAATCTCAAGCTGAAACCGCCATTGTTTTACCAAGAAAACATCTAGCGCATAATTTGACAATAGAGCATTTAAGTAGCATCTAATTACTCCTTAATTCTTGCCTAAACAATTTAACAAAATATCAATAACAACCATACGTTTTACGAAGAAAACATAGGGTGGTTAATTTGACAATAAAGCATTTAATTAGAGTCTAATTAGTCATTAACTCTTCCATAAACAATTTTCCAAAAGTGTTTCCTTCTTAGTTTTTAATCGTGGCGGTTGCAGCTTAATCTCAAGCTGGAACCGCCACACGTTTTACCAAGAAAACATCGAGCGCTTAATTTGACAATCGAACATTAAATTGGAATCTAATTAGCTCTTAATTATGAAATGTTAGATTGTGCATCGTGGCAGTTTCAACTTGATATAAGTAAAATGAACTGGAATTTCACGTCTTTATAACGAATAGTCATTGCAAAGTATATGTTTTTTTTATACTACGTCACTTTGTTGCTTTAGCACTGGAAACAAAAACTTTCTAGACAACGTGAATGGTTGTTTTAACGAAGATTTTTGTGAATAATCTAATAACAAAAATTAACAAATAAATATCCAATGTGAACAGTCTTAATCATTGACAATTTTCTATGAACAAAATATCTCAAAGACTACTTGAATAATTCTAATTAAACTAATATTTAGTGTTTTTAAGGCACTTGTCGAAGGTCAATTAAAGTTGTTTAGAATTTTTAATTGGGTAATTATATCAAATTGTTTTCCTAATGGTTTTATTACTTATGTGACTATGATTCACAAAAAGTGAAATATTCTATAAAATTTCATATAAAATGAAATTTAGTTTTATTATGACATAATCAAAATACTGTATCTAGGCGGTTCGAACAGTATTAAAGTCTACAAGTTGGCGTGAGAAAGAAGAATTTAAATCTATGTATGTAATTTAAAATAAACAATTTATAATTTATTTTGGAAATATTTCAATAGTAATAGTTTTATTTAAATCGTTGTATCTGCTGTGCCAAAAACACGCTGATTATTTAAAAAATCGCATATTTGTCATGTCATTCAGAATTACATTATACTACTAAATGAGCATTTACGAAATGCATTGATTTTAATTTCATTGTAAAAATGTTTGAGACACTACTGCAATCATATCTAGTAGCCCGTAACAGTTTTTGTACTTGTGTTTAATTTAAAAATTCATTACACGAATTTGATAATCACTGAATCCAATAAAATATTTAAATACTTACACTTTTTAAAATGCTCACGGCGAACCTTTTGTAGAAAACTAGTTGGAATTGTTCAAACGTGACTCAAACAAGATATTTACTTACGCTTGCTTCGACATAATTTCTTTAGAAATAACCTAGTCTAGCAACATTATTTTATTATTATGCAATATTACTCGCGACAAGGGGCCGTAATGCAAACAATGCAAAACTTTTACCGGCAGTAAAGTTTTTAAAATTTAATTATAACTTTTGATGCAAGAACGCCTTAATCTAAATTGTATTTTAAGTTTGAAGTTTCGATGGGTGGGTCTTCAACACTATACCACGATCAATAGCAACACTATCGAAAGTTTATCTTGCAAGATATTTCAATGGAAAACAGAAATGATGACTCCGATAAATTTTGTATTTACCAAAAATACTAATATTTTTCGATTCTTATATTGAAACTAAATTATACCGAAGGAAACGTATTATTTTACAATTTCATTTTGTTCGTAAGCGATTAGCTTCGTTTCATTTTCTTTTTATTTATTGTTTCTTATATATAGAAAGTATTACTGATATTCAAAGGATTAAGTTAATTCTGAACCATTTTATTATTTTTATTGCTCGAGTCAAATACTAATAATTTTTTTCTGGAATTTTCAATTATGTATTTTAATGAAATTGAAAAATTATTTTCGGTGTCTAAAAATTACTGCGTTACACAATATTATGACTTCTAAATAGTGTGTAATTAATCTTAAAATATTTTGAAAAGCATCTCTACAAAAAGAGGTATTAAATTCGAATATTACTACTTAGTCCATAATTTTAAACCTTTGTTGTTTCCAAGAGAAAACAATTTAATTAAATTCCTTTTAGTTTATTAAACGAATTTTGAAAATAAAAGTCAAACTTTTAATTTCATTTTCGAACGCTTAACGCGTATAATATTCAGCAACAGTGTTTATTTGATATTAAAATTATTGTTGGATTATCGAAGCAAACGAAACACTTCTTTTTCTTTAACGGACTTGTTTGTTTGGCATCGTTCCAAAATCTTTATTTTTCTAAAGGTAAAATTTATTTTTCTTATTCTATTCAAGAAACGTTTCAAATTAATAGATTCGATTTAAAAACATTACACAATAATTTGCAATTTATATCATTGTTATGCAACATAACTTCCCCACCGCTGAATTTGTATCTACCCCGGTCGGCGTTCACCCCGAATTCGCTTTTCCACTTTTCACATTCCTTCAGTAGACACATAAATGGGATGTTGTCGAATATGTGCTGTTTTAAAGATTGTTTTTTGAAACGAATGCTTATTTATATATTATCTTGAGTGTTTTAGTGATATATGTGTGTGAATAAAGATATAAAAATGATATTTTAAGGTCTTTCGTTAGGAAATTTCTTGTAAGTGCTTAAAAATCTTGATAATTTAAATAGTATCTTAATCGGGAAAAGGTTTCTCTTGCGAATTTATATGTAGGATTTTTTTGAAATACGTAACAGTTTAATAGTAGTTGAAGAGCTTAAGATTAATTGCCATCTTAAATTAAAGTAGATGATATTTATTGTTAAAATTTGATTAACAAATCTGCAAATCTAATTTTTTATCATATTTTTTGTAAGATAATTTCACTTTCATTTATTTCATACTTTCAGTCTGAAATAGTTCAGCATTCTTTGAAACATTTTCTTCCTACTTTCGCATGTACTGGTTTTCTTTAATGTTCTGTTATTGTTAAATCGCCAAGTACTTACCAAAAATTTGCAACTCGTTCTTGATAGGTTTCTGGATTTTCTCGAGACCTCAGTTACTCTCTTCTCTGACGAACTGTGATAGTTTTGATGATATCGCAATGATCGAACCATGAAATTATTTTTACGATTTAATTTTTTTTTAACAAAATGGACGCAGTTGGTTATTGATTTTTATAAGTAAGACCATTAAACTCTACAACTACAGATTGTGCGAAATTAATAAGTTCGAGCGCCACTGACCACTCCGCCTTCAACCCCAACCGAAAAAAATTGTCATCTGATTCCAAGATCCTTGTCACAAAGAAAAAATCTGTACTTAACAGTTTGCTGCTGTAGTTAATTTAAACACTCGAAAATTAATCCGTCTTCTTTGTTTCTCTCAACTTACATCGCGCTAATGGCGTGTAAATAAGTACTCAAACTCTCTGACATTTCATTGAGTGTAATTTTATGCTGACAAGAATAAAATTATAGGGTACCCAATAAATATTTAGTTACCAGTGCTCCGTTCGCATCGATTTTACTTATTACGGAATATGGCGGTGCTTAAGCAAGCACGAATTCAGTTTCCATTTGATCTACTTGATCGGAAGTATCCAATCCATATTCACTTTTAGGTAGAAAATGAAAATGATCTTACATTCATTGCTTTTATTGATTGGTACGCCCTCACATACGCAAAATTTTAAACGAACGGATTCACACAGATGCGGGACAAATCGAATGCGGTTTTGGCTTTGTAAAAGTTAGGAAAGCTTTGAAAGCTTTTAAATCTCGTTTGATTGCAATGAGATATAAATATTCCTTTGTCGGTACTGAAAATTGGTCTGATTTCGAGTATAGTTTTTTTTTGTATCTTGGAAAACCGATTTTCCGATTAGATTTTCTATCTCATTAGTACGAATTATAAGATTTGGACCGTAGAATATGCGGGCTGATTACACAGTTCCCACCAGTTCCAATACAAAATACATCATGTGCACGATTTAGATTTCCGATAAAATTTGTTTCTTTGTGTTTGTAATTGGAGTTGTAATAAAAAAATAGTTAGGGTGTGATTTTTTATATTATTAAATTAATTTAATGCTAACTGATGCGCCTACATCATCACTGACTTGGGGAACAAACTGAATTAGAAATGTAAATGGGTCGGTACTGTTGAATTGCCTGCAGCAATTGAACAACAACGAAAATTTCTCTCGACATCAAAATAGCAAAATCTAAATCTGGAAAAGAAAACTGATGATTTCATTCCACGTATATTAAATCCTAAATTTTATTCTCTCGACATATTTTGTAATTTTTTAATTGCGATCGATTCGCCGGTATACTTACAATAAACGCAATTTAATTCAAAATAACACGTAGATCCTAATGTTCTCCTTAGTTCATTTTTTGAAAAAAAATTCATTTATTTGAGAAAATTATGCTCGAAAAAAATCTTGCTACGTTTTGGTCTCACTATCTTAATCTTAACGAGATCGCTTATGCTGAATTTATTTATACAATGCTTACATATGGAATTTATACACCACGTAATGTAACAGCCAATGTAGGCAACTCTTCAATACGCGTTCCTATATTTATACACATAGATAAACTGATTCAAAGAACTTACGATTTCTTTGGAATGCACTCTGCTTGACCTTTACACCGGTAAACAGACCGTGACGGCAACGGCGGCAGAAGGAACAATCCACCATTTTCTCGCGACTATATAAGTTACGCGGTTGATCACTACAAACTATCATAGGGACTCCTGTTTATCGAAGACATGTTTCCAATAATTTCCGTTCCAGTTGACGGCAACTAACGTTATAGACCCCGCAAGTTTCTTGATGTTACTGATGTCGGTGTGGTTTTTCTATTAATTCAGCTAATGGTTTCATAATGTTCGGATCCAATAAGTATTTGACGGAAGACGTGACGGTAAATTCAAATGGACCTTTTTAATTACAATGGCAATTGTTTATATGATCTTTGATTTTCATATTCATTTGATAGTAGCCATCAAGGTTGAAAACAATTTTAATCTTTTTTGGTATTTTGCCACGCAAAATCTACTCGACTGTTTTCCTTTTTCTCCATCTCTTTCCAGGGGCATCATTGTTCGACGATATGGTATCTGTTGAGAAATGATAATAGCAATGGTCTACATCAACCCAGGACTCGAGCAGTCACAAGTTATACGGGCTAGCTTCATCTCATTTCCGCCACTCCATGCTTGCTTGTTTTAATTCTGAGATGTAATGGTGCACCACATCTCACCATACATCATAGTGTGACGCAATTCGTATCATTAAGGGTGCTTCTGTCTCCGACAAACAAAAGGTACCCATCGAGTACAAATTATGGTACTTACGTGCATCAGTGAAATTGAACCAATTATGCTTTTAGTGACGTGTTTAGCATTTACTATTTCTGCATAATTGTTATATGCCACTGATACACTTGGATATGTGGTAGAGCTTCTTGATTGTGTACGATTTTTCAAACTTTGACTTTTTTAAGCAAGAAACTGGATGATCACGCCTAACAGACACAACTGATCTTTGAAAGGGTTTCTTTCTCAAACTGTGCACGAAACCTTTAAGGCAGTTCTGATTTACGTGGAATTTGATGATCACAGGCTGCAAAACAGACATTTAGTCACGTCAGATTTTATTTGCACCCAATACCAAACCCGCCACATTTAAATTCTGGTTCGCATTTAATAGATTCTTGTAAGAGATAAGTGAATACGAAGCAAACGTTTATATACACAACTATTTTGAACTTTCATCGGTAACATGATTCAAATTATAATCTTGTATCTTCTTAGTGTTTCCAAAAATTTAAAACTAACGGACGAACTACAATGTCTATTTTGTTTTGAACAATTTTTCTGTCAAGCTGATTGGATTCACAATTTCGTCAAATTTGGAAACGAATTGACTGTAGTACGTCCACAACATAAGGAAACTTCTTATTGATGTCGGTCATTCTTACACTGGTTTGATGTATTTGGCCGGCATTGTAGACCTGGTTCAGAACCTACGTTTTCACAATGTTTTGTTTGTTTAGTCCTGAAACGGAATGAAAACGTTGGAAAAATAAAGCGTCTATACTATTATTCTGGTGAATTTTTTATGCTGTCTTGTAAAAAAGAAACACAAAACGCTTGAAAATACCAGGAGTTCGTAATGGTCGATGAAATAAAATTTTTCGACTAAAATTTCATACGTTTGTCTTTTTTGTCTTTGTCACTATGTTTCCTTGATTTTATACGCCAATTACATAGGAAATAAATTAAGTGAGACACTTTTGGGCACAAAACTTGGCTTCTGGACTAGGCTTAAGATTATTCGGACGTTAACTATGAATTATATTTTATATCGTCGTTGGGGAAATTGTGTATCAATCTGTAGGATTGAATGCTGTTATTGTTTGTGGGTTACGATGAATGAGAATTTGTATTTACACTTTTTATCGAGACATTTTATTTAGTTGACAACACTTTTATTTTCTGCGGCTGTGTTTTGCAATGAAAAGCAGTAAAAGAACGGTTACCATTTTTCTTATAGGTTTGGTGAATCGTTTTCAGTTGGGGGTTACACGTAGGGGTCACCAATATGGGCGTTATTCTCGCGGGTCCGTAGCTGAATTAATTAACACTTACATTGTGACGTATGGTTTTATTTATTTTTATACACGATAACGAGGTTACGTTGCATTCCACAATTGCGAATGTTGTCAATTCAGGACTGAGTGAACCAGAAATATATTGAATAAAGTTTGTTGAATCGATCAAAAAATTGTTTTACTTCCGTTTTCTACATAGTATTCATACTTTGGGAGCAAGTTTTCTATGCCATCCTCGAAGAAAAAACATAGGCTCTAGTGCAGGAACTCCTCTTCCAAAGCTGTCCGAACAGGTGGTTAGTCACAGGGGGATAAATCAAGACTATAATGTACTTTTTCTTCCATGCTGCGCGACAGCTGAATTGCGATAACCGCTATTTGTGTTTTTAAATGTACACATTGCCTTCCGAGCGACGATAATCTTTAATGACTGCGATCGTTGCGGTTGTACTGCTCCTGAAGCAGTCGAGTCGCAGCCGCAAAAGCGTTTTGTGGTGCGAAATTTATGTAAAAATGTTCTCTAAATTTGAATTTATCCTCAACCAGATGTCTATTAATCAAGGAAGCAAAACACCTCTCATTATATCTTTGTTAAAGATTGGATTCGTGTCTGCGTTACCCGTTTCCAGGTTGATTAATTGTAATAAATGTAATCATTTGTCGTGAATGACTGAATTACGCTCTGCCCAACAGGTACGAGGATATATTGAAAAATTCTTAGCCTACTATAGAACCAAACAAAATTTCAATGTCAAAATATTTTATTACTCAACATATTCTGCTCTTAATTGGATACATTTATTACAGCGAACCTGCAACGTCTCAAGACCTTTCAAAAAAAAGTTTCTTCTTGCTCTGCAAACCAGACCTCCACAGCTTCTATTACTTCCTTGTTGGAAGAAAATGTACGACCTTTTAAACTTTTTTCAGTTGAGGAAAGAGGTGATAGTCGGATTTTTTGCATGGCAACATGAGATTTGTGTGCAGGGGCGTTGTCCTGCAAAAACAAAACACCTTTGGATAGCTTTCCGCGTCTTTTCTCTTTAATATTTTCCCGTAGAGTGGTCAGTAATGTCGAATAGTAATCTCCAGTTATTGTTCTACCCTTATCCAAAAAATCAATCATGATTACTCCATGGCAATCCCAAAAAACTGAAGCAAGAACTTTTCCAGCAGATTTTTGGACACGAAACTTCTTAGGTCTTGGAGAACCAGAGTGTCGCCATTCCATCGATTGTTGCTTTGTTTCTGGATCGTAGAAATGTACCCAAGTCTCATCCATAGTAACAATTCGATTTAAGAAGTCTACATCGTTTTCAAATCGAGCACAGATCGAACGCGATGCTTCTACCCTTGCACGCTTTTGGTCAACATTCAAACATTTGGGGATCCATTTTGCAGCAATTTTTCTCATGTCCAAATTGACGTGAACCATATGATGAACGCGTTCGTATGAAATATTCAGTGCTTCAGATATCCGTTTTAGCCCAATTCGACGGTCTGATAAAATCATGTGACGAACTGCATCGATATTTTAGGGGACTGACACGGAAACTTAAGGTTATTATTTTTCTTGGCACATATATAATGAGAACAATTAAACATAATTACCGAAAACTTTATCATCCGTAAATTATTGGACTTGCGTTCGAGTTACTCTTTGCTGGAGACCCTCAAAGATTAAATTAGAATCGTCATCTTCAGAAGTGACCACGAAAACCATGAAAAAGCACCGTCTTGGTTCTCGGCGATCCATTCTAAATCGTTATGGCTAAGATGAATTAGTAAAATAATAAATAAAAGGTAGTTTTACTTTAGTCTGTTATATATTTTTTTAAATGGTAATTGATTAATTGAACAATGAGATGTTTTGACCTATAAATTTAGACTTCGGTGATATTTAAGATCTGTTCAAAAAGAGTTTTATTGTTACTGTTCTTTTTGAACTTCGAAGTAAAACTACCTCTTATTTATTATTAATACCATCCAATACTGAAACATGGATTTTTTCAACGATTTAATTAATACAATTATTTCATCGATGTTAATTGCAATAGAAACGTTGGCAACCAAAAAAACTATATGGTTTTTCATCCATCTCACCAATCTCTGAACCCTGCAAAAATCGACAATTATTTTAATGAGAACGTCGGTAATCAATTAAAATGATCACCTTCATAGGTCTTGGATATTTGGTTTACTACACCGTTACGGATGGTGTTTTTGTATTTTCAGTTTGTTTGTGTTTTGGCGACAACTACAAACAACCCATGTGATCGATATATGATCTACATCAAGAGCATTTTTTGCAAGTGTTAGGAAAATTAGAAGAATAAATAAATTTGAAAAATTAATCTTTAACAGCTGTATAGTTCGGTAAAATTTAGTGTAACTGTTATTTGAGAATCTAGGAAAAAAGAAGCCGCGGAAAAAAGTAAGTGGCCACACTTTAAGAGGTTATTCCTTACTCAATTTTAAGGCAAAAAGTTTATATAAGTCTTAAATTGTTTTGTTTTTATTATACCAAATAATTTCGCGTTGAGATGGGCTCGTGTCGAGATGATTCCGGATGTGGAGGTGGCGGCGTCGAATTAAACCGGTCCGATTCTATACGTTTGTGTTATTCTACGAGCAGTGATATAGTGTAACTTAATTTCTAAACGTTTCATCATTGCACTGGCGACATCTTTCCTCGATTGACAAGACTAAGATCTGAAATTGAATAATCAATATTGAATAAAATCAAAATTTGGATTTTTTATGTTTTATTTGTAAAATTTGTTTATATAATACAATAATTAAATTTTCCTTTTTATAAGTAAATAAAGCCACATTTTATAGAAGCGTGAGATTGTTACGATACGGTACATCATTACATCATTATTTATTTTTTAAACACAGCAATATATAATTACCTGTTACGATGGGTAAATTTAATTGCACTTGGACAATTCATGTAATGATCTTTTAATCACGCACCAAATTTTTTTTTTAAACTAACATGATTATCAATGAAAATTATTTGTTGTGTTTTATATTTTTGTGAGTTCCACTTATAACACGTAATTGCAAAATTGTGTTTCTATCCACACTTTAATGATTCTTGATGGAAAGTGAAACAAATTGGAATTAAGGCTTCTACGTCTGGCAAAAACATATAGTTTATTACGTGTTTTATAAATTAATGTATGGTGCAGAAACATATAGGTAGGAACTTTTCACGATGTAATTAAGTTTTATCTCGGGCTTTCATGTACAGGGCTTAAACTAACTTAATTTTCTCAATAATAAAATAATTTAATGTGAGTGGAAATTTTGATGAAAACTAAATTATATATCTTCAATAACATTTTTCTGCAAAATTTGATAACCCCCTTTGAATTAATCAGTACTGACGCATTAAGAAAATGTATATATAGCGATATTTGAAAAGAATAAATTGTGCTTCTCATACATTAATTTAAATATTTGCAATTTAAGTTCAAGGTTTGTTGCACCATTTTGCAATCATTTATTCGAGAAAAATATTACATAACTATGTAGTAGTGGTTTATCAAGGACTTTCATGACTTTAAAAATTTGCGTTTATCTGAAATTTTGTACTAACATCAATTGCATGATTAATTTTTGTTGGTGATCTAGTTTTGAAATTATATTTTTGTGACACACTCGTAATTTTTACGTTGAAAATTCTAAACCGAATACGTAGAACGCGGTTACAGTTTCGGTAAAATGAAGTTTCTCATTATAACTTTTTTAAACTTAGACGATAAAGTCTATTTTTATTTTGTTTATTTAAAAATTAATATAAATAGCTTTCAGTTACCAAATGTGTTGGCGTAGGTTATGTTATTGATTTTGATGACAACTTTGCATAAATGCAATAATTTGTCTAGGATTAATTAAATCGAATGCTGCTTTAACAATGAGTTGTTTATAAGGAATGGAATTACATTTTAAATAAATTACATTACAGTAATTTATTAAAATTGCTAGAAATTGTGTTCCTGCTACTTAAAGTTTAAAATAGATACAGTCCAATAAGTACCAAAATTAATCGCGGTAATAGCTACCAGTATTATAGATTTCTGATATGCTTACTTCATAGTAACAATCGCTAAAATTAAAAATGAAATTTGCGTTTATAAAAGAAAACCAAAAACTTTTGTATACTACGTTAAAAAAGTTTCTTCTCTAATAATAGTCATATGTTCTCGGTTGTTTACATAATTGATATTTCTTTACAACTCTAATTAATATTAAGTAGAGACACTCTATTTTAGGAAACGTCAAAGACCTAAAGTTCAAGGACGTAAGTTCAGATTTGAAATTTAGAAGCTTTTAATTTGAGTTTTTGAGTACAATGGAGAGACAAATTTTACAGCTGACATGAGGGCTGGAACGTTTTACTTCATAGAAAATTATAGACGACCAGTGCCGTTTTTTCAAGGTCGCGTACATGCGCTTTGTGGAGGGATCGATACCAGTCTGGGCGCGGAAAGAGAAAGCGGTGAAAGTCGTTGGATAGAAGCATTTCCCGGTTTTCCTTAAATTAGGTTTTCTGGAAATTATAAGGGCAGTGATTAGTTTCTATTTATAATTTACTCTCTGGTTTTTAATTTTGCTTAATTAGGTATTCCATAGGTACAATTTTCAAAATTTATGGTCCGTTGACAGTATCTGAAATCTTAGCGAAAAGCTCAAACGATGTTAGTTTTTACGAGCACAAATTTACATCTTATTTCATTTAAACTTAGACAATTTCAAGTTTAATTTTACATTTGCTACCAGAACTTCTTCAAATGTCAACAAAAAACTTTTTTATTAGATACTTATTTTTTTGAAAAAGTTACATTGATATATATTAAACTGTAACTTTCCCCACTGACTTTTTCTTTAAAGAGAAACTTAGTTCGCAATCGAGAAAACAATTTGTTCGAGTAATCTTGAAACGAACAAATTAAATTTTGATGGAGGGCGAAAAAATCTAAATTAAAAGTTTTACGAAAATTGTGAAAAAGGTTACGGTTTGACATTTTCTAATACTTAGGGACGAAAGACTTAATAGCTTAAAATGTAGAAGTAAAAGTTACAAATTGTACATGTTTTATTATTATTTTAAACAGAATTAATTATACATAAATGTAAATTTACGTGGAATATAAATAATGAAAAGTAACTTTTAATTAAAAATTATAATATGTAGGTACGAAGTATGTTGTTTTTTTCTTTTTTTTCTTGAAAAAAATTTTGAAACTTTTCTGTGGACTTAATCTTTGAGGTTGATTACTTACTCTAAGTGGTCTAATTTTTTTTGGTTTTTGCAAATACGGTTATTTTTTTAATAGAGACTTGCGGTGGCATTTTTACGTCTACAAAAAATCGATATGGCGACATTACAAGAGAACACGAATATTCAAATCTCTGTTCGAAATGAGTTCTGTTAAGTAAAATTTTAAAACGAATTACGTTATCTTAAAGATTGACGCATTCTTGTTCATTTCATTTTAGCTACATTTTTATCGGATATTTGATTTTTTTCTGCTTTGTGGTTATATTGAAAGAACTTTTTTTTCATTTTCTTTCGAATTTAAGTGGGCACGTCAAGTCGTCGTCCCGTGTTTATTTATGTTATTTGAACATTCAATTCAATATTCAATCTCAACAAAAGATTCACATATTTGGAAACACTATATTTTATCATAAAGTCTAATTCGCCCAACACTTAGTTGATTAAATAAGGAAAATTGTGAACGAAATTAATTTCATCCCCATAGCAGATTTGCTTATTGAACGTCACGATTTGTTTTTAGTGTAAGTATTAGTTGTAAAATTGGTTAAATCATAAATTTATATTCCAAGCACATGCTTTTGTGCGACACATTTGGCAGCTTTATTTAAAAATTGTCCGTTACGCATCTGATAATATTTTTCGGTCCATTTAGGTAAAGGTTACTGTTTATCTGCTAGATCTATTGCAAATGGTAGCCAAAACGATTACGTTTTATATTGAAGCATTTTAATAACGGACCAAAGAAATCGATTTGCCATTTTGATTTTTATTTCTCGCACTGTCACTGCCGAGTCGATAGTGCCCATTCTTATTGTAATAAAAATTGAGTGCTTGAGCACATTCTGTTGTGTTTACAAATGCCAAGGTTCTATTATTGTTTCCAAAACAATGAGTCTTAAATTTTCTTATTTTCTCTGTGATTTATTCTGTGAAATCGCTATAATTTTCTTTACCAACTGAGTTGTGTTCATTGTTTAACACACGTAACGCATTCTCTATTTTAAATTTACTTTGACGTATGTTGAATTAAGAATAGAACATTATGTGTGTCGCTCACGAACACTTACAGGGTATTTACCTATAAATTTCAATTAAAACACGAAACGATCAATGTTTCACATAATTTATGTTGAAAATTCGAGCTTTAATTTGAATCTCTTAATCAGGTTTCAATTAATTAAAAAACCGGCGTTTTGCTATCGCAGACTGACGGTATCGATTTCAAATGCTCCGAAGGAACATTTTTTATTTTGTGAATTTCGACAATCAAATTCGGGCTTACAAAATCCCCATTTATATAATGCGTTTTAACCGCCATTGGGAAAATTTGATAATACGTCAATAGGAAAGTTGTTTGTTTTCAATAGTATTTAACCCAGTTAAAACAAATTGACGCGCAAATAATTTTAAAGGATTATAAAAAGAAACATTTGCCAATCGTATTAAGTTCAAGGATGCTTTGTTTAATAATTTGTCATTGTTTCTGTGCGTACAGTTGCATAAAATGATTGTATTCAAATCTTGTCCAATGCACTAAATTGCACAATCTCAATTTTTGTAAATTATGTTCAGAGTACACACCCCGAATTTAAATATTTTTAATTTCTATTACTGAGAAAGCGAAAAATTACATTCGAAGCACGTAGGTTGTCTTTTTGGCAGATACTTTAGCATCGATTTTGTCTGGAAAAACAAACTACTTTTTACGACAAATTTGGGTTACATTTTTTTTTAAATAATATCGGTGTCTTTTATCGAAATATAACCGTATGTACTTTAATCGTTAAAAATTGTAGCCCGTGCGCAATTAGAATTTTTATCTACAATTTCCTTTTTTTAGAAGTTAGTTGTTTTCCTCCAATGCTCTCTGAATTAGAAATTTATTATATTAATAAAATGGTCTTTTGTTCTTGATCATTCTGAGATACATCGTAATACAACTTCTACTATTTTCGAACATATGTACAGAGTGCCCACCTAAGCGAGGTAAGCGTAAGTTTGCAATATGTCCGCTAGGAGGCGTAACACTAGTTTGAATTACAAAAAATAAGTTTTCCTAAAATTTGCTTTGCATTGAAATGAATCTTATGTCTAGAGGGTGGTGCTTTTGAAAACGGGTTATAGGGATTTAGCACTGTGAACTGGTTTTTTCGAATTCCTGCTCGTCCTTTCAAGTGACAAAAATGGTTTTGGTATCAAAACGTAGCTAAAATTATTGCGCATAGCGCCCGCTATCGGAAATCAGCTGAATTACCCGGTTTTTTGAAAATTCATCAATAAAAATTAATAATTTTGATGTTAATTTATTGTAACCTTCCTTTTAAATTTAGTTCTAATATCATTCGAAGCTGTTCCTGGGAATAAAGCTTTTTATTTGCTTATTAATGACTTTCCTTTCAGCCTTATTGTCAAAACGTAGGAATGTTGATTGGCAACCCAATACTATTTTTCTTTCATTATCAAAACTTACTTTTATTTTTATTGACAAATTTTTGAAAACAACGTGAAATTCAGGTGACTCCTAATAGCAACAGCTATACGGACTAATTTTAGCTTCATTTTGATACCAAAACCATTAACCTATGACCCGTTTTCAAAAGCACCACTCTGTAAAACAGCAACTTTAGTTGAGCACTTTTTTCTCCAATTCTTCAAATAAAGTGGTGGGGGTAAGGCAAACATTGATTTTGAAAATATGCAATATCTTGGGACCGCCTTATTGCAAAAATTCAAACTGAGTTTTGTTTAAAAGAATTTACTCTATCAAACGTGCTAAAATCGAAGTATTTGTGGTTCTTACTAGGTCTGCTAGATGGCGCTTTTTTAAATAATAAATTTTGTAATTTTTCTCAAAAATTTAAATGAAATGATATGAATATTATAACACAGTTATATGTAGTATTAAAGGCTAAAACGAAGGTGGCAAACTAGAAGTCTATACCTTTTTTGCCTGAAATATTAATCGAAAACCATCCACCAGTACGTGGGGTAAATTCTTTTTGTTCGTTTTCGCCTTGTATATGTGAGACGACCAGTCGAAATATGTTTTCCGATACAACTTATGATGTAAATTAACGTCACGTAAATAGTTTTTCTACAACACCCCCCCAAATCAAAAATGTTTCAATAAAATACAAAAAAATCTATTTTTTTAATTTTTTCGAAATTAAAAAAATATGAGGCATTTTCGAAAATAAAACAATTTTGATTTTCAATCTCCTACTATTTCTATATATAACGCGCCCTCGTTTTTAAAAATCGTTTCGGTCGAAACTTCTCCATAGACACTCAAAGAAACCCTATTTCCCTTTTTTTCAGTGGCAAAATTCTAAAAAACAAATTACTTTTTGTTTTCGATTCGGCCCGATTTCAATAGGGTTCTGAAGACCCTCTAGGACAATCTCAGAAAGTTTAATCCGAATTAATTAACAAGATTTTTCTCATGCTCAAATAAAATTCAACTTTCTAACTTTAGCCATTTTCTAGCTTTTAAGTTACGTTACAAAGGGAAAATACTCGATTTTGGGTTCAATTTACAACGTCAGACGTCGGGAGCGACCGTAGTATTAAGAAGTAAAATGTAATGAAGCTTTAGAAAAAATGATATGCATATTATAACACAGTTAGGTATATAGAGTATTAAAGGCTCAAACTAATGGTACAAACTGCAAACGATGTGGTAAATGGTTTTCGATTAATATCTCAGACAAAAAAAGATATAGACTTCTAGTTTACACCATTCATTTCAGCCTGTAATACTTCATATAACTGTGTATTAATTAATACATATGATTCCATTTAAGTTTTCTAAGAAAAAGACAAAATTTATTATTTAAAAATAGCGACATCTAGCGGTCGTAGTGAGAACCACAGAGACTTTTGGTTTTAGCACATATGGATATAAACTCTTTTAAACGAAACTCGGTTCGAATTTTTGCAATAAGGCGTTGCCAAGATATTGCATATTTTCGAAATCAATATTTGCCTTACCCCCACCACGTTACTTGAAGAGTTGGAGCAAAAAGTGCTTAACTAAAGTTGCTCCTAATAGACATAAGAATCATTTGCATGTATTTTCAGTATGTATAACTTAATCGAGCAAATTTTAGGGTAAACTTATTTTCAAACTAGTGTTACGCCTCCTAGCGGACATTTACAAACTTGAAAATAACGTGTATCTGCTGAAACAATAGGCTACCACGCAACTCGAACAATGCACTGTCAAGAAAAATGAAGTTCCATCTCTATAAACAATATATACCAAAGATTTCTCTGTCACTGTTGAAGCACTACCCATAGCAGGGGAGCTAATTTGGTCATTTGGAAAATTTCGTTTAAGTACTGATGACATTTATTTTCAACGTTCAAAAGTAGTTTTTCTACCATTCATTCGATTATACCACTATATTGACAGTTCTTGTGGAAGCTATTAATTAAACTAAAACTCATAGTCTAAAAATGTGTTTCTTCGCCTCTCTATGTGAAAACCCGAGACATTGTTGAGAACATCCCTGAGCCTCTCAAAATAGTAATAAGACTGGAGGCTTCTACCTCTTCATGTCTTTTATGGGTGGCATTGGAGCACTTATGCAGGAAGTTCTCAATGGGCACGCATATGTAAGAGCAGTTAGAGTGAACATTTTTCCTAATCTAGTACTAATTAATTTAGGACGAGGATCGTTAAACCAGCCAGAGCTGTTTTTGTTTGAAGCTATACTTTCAAACTGTGGGAAATGTTATCATGGGTTTCTTTTTCGACTTCGACAGAAAATTCATCATGTTAAAAGTAATAGAAAATTGAAGACTCTTTGAGATTATGTGATTTTAAAAAAACCAAAAAATAAAAATTACTTTTTCGGTGAAAATTGTCTAGAATTCATCTTGTATCAACAACTAAAGGTATTTTTTCTAATTTCTCCAAGTTGAGAAAACCATGGCCACCAAATATAAAATACTAAAAATAAATATTAACTTGGCACTAAAATATAATAAAATTAAAACAATATCAGTCTAATCGGGATGCTCTCGATGATGAAGTGTCTGTCGTTGATCACAAGAGCATTTCGATATCTTCACTTGAAAAACTGTCGTTGATGGTCGAAGGCACATTTGTACAAAACCCTACTGAAATTGCACAAAGCTGAGCATTTTGTTTGGATTAACGACAGCTACAAAATAAGCGGGTTGTTTTGCAGCATTCGTATTTGGGGGCTGACCTTGACTGTGGCAGGTGATATGACGTACTGGAAGTATCGCAAGTCGTAGTGGCTATTCCCATTTCCCATAAACACAACAAGGTATCTTTCCTCAGCTGTAGCTATTTCTTAATTTGTTGAGTCTGTACGGAGGAAAACTTCTGCTTGTTATGGTTTCTTTTGTAAGGTGGTTAAAAATTTGATTTTTCTCTGCCGTAAAGGAACAAAGGTTGTGTCACAATTTGAATGCGTGT
Organism: Abscondita cerata; assembly: GCA_030710515.1. Classification (NCBI taxonomy): domain Eukaryota; kingdom Metazoa; phylum Arthropoda; class Insecta; order Coleoptera; family Lampyridae; genus Abscondita; species Abscondita cerata. The sequence continues at coordinate 9,059 of JALBCR010001703.1, read as the reverse complement.
ATGAACATGATTATGCCACGAGAGTAATCAGAAGTTCCATTCGTGAAAGATGTCATTGAATAGTACATCTCTGTAGCCCATCTTTTTGGAGGTATATAATGTCAACTCAACGAGTAACACAAGAAGAAGATTATCACTTTGTCAGAAGAGACTGCTTTACCTATTGCAGCTCTCACAATGTCACCATTAAGGTCCTCTTTTGACACAATCACTTTTTTTTCCTAAACCTTGATGCTTTACTAAGACGAACCAATCCACAATTGCACACTATTTTGTCACCACGCTATACCTGTTTATACTGATCTTTTGGGACACCATACAAATAAATAAATGAATAACAATCACTTCGACACCGTATCCCTGCCTGTTCTTTGCAACTCTAAGAAATCTTGTAGTTGTGGGTGTCAGCATAACTTTTATTGCAGCTTAGGGTTAATTATCGTCTTAAATGTTCGGCATTTTTTGTACTTTTTTGAGAGGCGACCTCCGGATAGTTATCAAACACTAGGGTGATATTAGTTTTGAAATGTTTTCGCTAACGGTGGTGATCATTACTGATGAATTGCGATTTTACACAAATATGTGGAGTAAATGGTCAGAATAGTCACAATTTCGCTTTAACCGCTCTTGCATATGCCTGACTTCCTGCCATAAGTGCTTCAATGCAACCCATAAAAAAATTGAGGAGGTGGAAGCCTCTAAGTTTTACTATATTGAGCAGCTCAGGGTTGTTTTCTGGCTTTCATATATTCATTGTTTATGGATACGGCTACTTTACCTTTATTTTCCCTCACAGTGCATTATATTTCAGGCCAAACAACAGAACCCGGGCTCACACACAGGATTGCACCCATTTCGTGGAAAGTATTTTCACCATCCAGCGTGCAAACGTTTGCAAACACAAATTGTATAATTCACCTTTCTCAAAGGGTAGGGAGGAGCGTACCTAGCATTATTGCCGAAGTTTCTAGTCTGGTCACATCTTCATAACTACGGCAGACGTCTACAGGGATGAACACAGGTTGACAAGGTTCCTTGACCCACATTTGCTGCATAAATATGTATCAACTAGGGTCAAGGATGATGATATGAACGAATTGGGTCTCACAGCTAATAAATTTAATTTAAATTTTCCAACGCTTACCTGATGAGACAATCTTTTCTCTTTCAGCCGCTTACCCTTCTACCTACAATCAATGCTTCTACGCTTATTTTTGAAGACAACCGTTGAGTCGGGGGTGACGGATACAACATTGGCCAGAAAATCATCAGCTTGGTGTTGTAAACTTGATAGCGAATATCTTCTAAGCTAATCTGGCCGCAGCCTTTACGATTCTCAACCACTCCTGGTCATTTTTTGATTCAAATTTAGATTATACCTTACGGTAATGATCGAAACGCAGACACCAAAAATCAGTAATACTCCATTTAATGTAAAATCGGCCTTTTTTTACCTTTCGCCTGAGTGAATTTTACAAACATGCACGTGTTTTCTTCTCCCTTTTAACATATTTAGTAACTAAGAACAAGCGCCAATTACATCTTCGATGTTCTTTTTAAATATAACTTACTACTTTTCAATTTAATAATGGATGCGTCCCAGTTGTTTTTAAACAATAATTAAATTTTTGGTGAGAAAATGGGGGCGCTCATCAATTAAGTACATGTTGCGTTGTGTAACAACATAATTTAATTTTAATAAATTACACGAATGATAAGATTATTGTTAAATATTCACGTGATCCAAAAATTTATGGTCACGTTTTAAAGCTCTGATTGCGTGATATTGTTTGACTTTACCTTACCTCAAGAGAATCTTTTATTTTACTCATGCGAATTACGTGACATTTGGAAATTAATTTGGTAATTATTATCATGTTTTTATCTGTCTTATGTCACCAGTATGTTTATTTTGTTGTTCTTGTTATTTGAGAAACTTTCATGTTCTGGTTTATTGATTGGTAAATTATTTTTTTAGGTTGATTGATGATGACTCATACTGTACACTTATTTTTTTATATGGCTACAACTTCATTGTACTGATGCGGAGTTTTTGCAATGTAAAAAAATTAAATTAAAAACTGTTTATAATGGTATTTTTGTTTATAATGTTGGTTGTTTAAAAACGTCAAGCACGTCATGATAACTCTAAACAAATATTTGAGTTTGTAACTGTGATAATGTGCGATTAATTAACAAGTATAAATAACTTTTATAAGTTTTTGGATGCGCGATTACAATCTAGTGTTTAATAATCGGTTTATTTTGAAATAATTTTATTTCGTAATAAATTTTCATTTTGAAAAACAAAAACAAATATTACATTTATTGATTAGACATTTGCTCAAACTGTGCCTTACCGAAATCAGCTGACAGTAACAATTAAATAATATTGGCAATTGGTGACAATGAATGTTATTTAAGGACGTAATATGTGACGTCATACCTTTGAAACTGAATGGACATTTACGTATTTTAAAAGGTTAGCGCAAATTTTCACAAATCCTTGGTTTTGAAAATTTTGCTTAGTGTGCAATTAGGATTTAATTAGAGACAATAAATATTCATGTTTTCTTCTTATTTTAAAAATATTTGTTTTATCTTATAGCTGAACTACAATTTTTCTTTTTAATTATGATACATATGTAATTCAGTCGGGTTATCTAAAATGATTAGATGAAAAGTTCTATTGATGTAATGTAACTTTGAATTATGTTTGTTGTTTTTTGTAGAATTGATAACGTGTATAAGAAAATAGAGGCTTCTAACATATAAACGAATTTCTATATACATTAAGAAATTGTTTGTGTTTATTGCGTAGATTTTTCCGTTTATAACTTGAAATTGTTAATATCTAGCATCAACAGTATATTTCAAATCAAGGAGAGTACTTTCTTGGAGACCGCGCATAAAAATTTCTAAACCGAGCCGTAGGCGAGGGTTATAACTGCTCTCTTTCTTAACAAAGTGTGAATACAATTTTTTCCCCAATTAGCACAATTTCGTTTGAAGGAAATATATTGTCAGATATTGTTGTTGTCGTTTCAAGGTACGAAACTTGTACGATTGGGGAAAAATCTTTTACGGACGTATAGATAACCTAAAGTGATTATTTTTTAAACAATACCATTTAATGTACGTTTTTTTAATACCGCTGAGGTATGTAACATATAGTCTTTATAGGAATTCTTATCTTTCCGCAAAGACATTAACATTATAAACCGAATACACATAAACATTACTTATTACTTCTTTATAAAAATCATAGAGAAAATACAAAACAAATGGCAGCGTTGGTTGTGAGGTTACGGTTATCACAATTTGCTATTATACTTTTTAAATTTAACAAATAATTTTGCAGTCCAGTGCAGTGTGTATATATATATATATATATATATATATATATATATATCTATATATAAACACAATTACTGTAGTAAATTCAATTGATTGGATAGATGTTAGAAAAGAAGAACGTAATAAATTTGTTTATAAAATCTGATGTCGAAGTTGGTGTTGACATTTCGTGACACTTGAATTTGCTTAATAAATTTAATATTTGACATCGATTTGTTGACGGGTGTTTGTTAAGCACGTGTTTTCAATTATGAAAAATCTAGGTTGAATGATAAATGCTAGATACATCAAAAATTCACATTAACACCATGCCGTATTTAAAAAAAATGTTTTAAGTAATAGATTCTTAAATATAAAGGTCAAATTTCCAATATTGTACACATTTTAGATAGCATATTTTATAACCATTGTAAAGAATAGTTCATTTACTTTTTATTTGTATCAAAATTGTTCAGATTTTCATTTTCTTGAATTGACAAGAGTGTAGTACAATTTGAAATATAATCCATACAGTGCCAAGAAATTTTATTTTAATGACATATTGCGGTGGTTTGAAATTGTTTAAAATAATAAAATTGATATTTAGTAATGAAACTCAAGTAAACTCAAAATATTTGATTCACTTAGGGTCTTGAGTTCGTTTTCCTTTTTATAATTAAAAGAATCGATTTTACTTATTACCAAACTTACTTAATATGTTAAATTCTTGTTACAAACATAAAAAAAATTCAAATACAAAAGAAATTCGTTCTTAATCATAATATCGCGTCGCGTGCACGCTTTAAAAATAAATTTAATTAAACTGCTCACATGGAAAACACATTATATCTATGAAATTATTAAATAGATACCGACCTTATGCGCTCGATGACTTCTTATCGTTGGCGCTTGGTGATGCCATTGTAGTTGGCCCTAGGTGATGTTAATAATAACACGTTGCAACTAGTTGATGATGTCAGCAGAAGTGGAAATGTTTTGTTTTTTTTGCTTTTTAGTAAGTTCACTGTTTTTAATTAATTTTCGATTAATTGTACTGTTTAATTTAATGACCGTATACAATAAATCGATTTACTTTGATTTACTTCAACATATTTACACCTCGAGTTTTAAATGTCAAATCCCCATGCTGACTTCCCTTCATCGTACACTTCTTCCTCTTCTACCACCTAAAAACACTCGTTCTCTCTTTGAATCGTTCGCTTCTTTCTTACTATACACAATGTTTTGACATTTACCTTTTTGTTATCTTTTGAAAACTTTAATCTTCGCACTTTTAGTACACCTGCTTGTCTGCATTGACATGCAATGTTCTGTTTGTGTTCGTTATCCAACGGTAACTCTTTTATAAATAGCCCTTTACACTTAATGCCAATTTTGCATTTATGAAGGCTACAAATAACAACTTAATCTACTTAATATTATTTTAATAAACTAAATGAAAGATTTATTTGTACAATATTACAATATAAATCAAATTCTTTTATTAAATAAAATGTAGATCGGTTTTAGAAATCTTAAATCTTATGTTAATTCTATGTTTGATTTAAATAGAAATAAATTTTGAAAATTGCATTAGGATTACTAATATACAGGGTGTTCTACGACGAGAGGAAGATGCTTGAGGAGATGATTACACAGATCATTTCCAATAAAAAAAGCCATGTAAGTAGGTGTCCGATTTTAAAGTGTTTTCGAGATATAGACATGTTACTGTTTTTGTGATTTTTGGCAACATCGCTCACATTTGCCAAAATTCCAAATAGATATAAAACGGGAAACACCATATGGAAGTGAATAATATTTCCTACATAGAACTTTTACACAATATTATTATTATTATAACTGATTAAAATACTTTCTATTAATATGTTGCTTGAGTTTCTCTTGCTGTGTGTTCATAAGTTCAAATTAATGGCTCAACGAAATACAGAAAAAATATCTCTTAGCATAGACCTAAAAATCCATGCATGAAAACTAGTCGGAATTATAACGTATTATAAAGCAAGCACAGAAAACACTCAAAAGAAATGTAAATATCGCTGAAACAGTTGCAAATGGGACACATATTATGTACATGACATTTTTGTTGGAAATGAGCTGTATAATCTTCTCATTAAGTGTCTTCCTCTCGTGGACTCGGTTAAATATACTTTTAAAGTTTTATTATTAATATTCGCGTCAATTTTTAGTGCATTTATAACTAGATATGGAAGACCGTAAACATGTTCAGGAATCATTCACTTCCTCTCTTCTTCTTTCAAGAATCATCGACAGCGTCTCCACACAACGGTCCCTTGTACGATTGCCAGTGTTTGATTTTAGTGTCAGTCAGTTGAAACGGCGTCTTTGCAAGTTATATCTGTTACTCGTTCTGCACTTCATGCTTAATAAATTACATCAGACAATATAGACGAGACATGTTTGGACAATGTTTTATTTAGACCGTTCAAGTTAAATATGTATATGGTATACATATATAAAAAATTAGACGAGAATTTTACGTAGAATTTAAAAAATGGAACAGTATAAAAATGTCATGTCCCAGTCACCGTAGATAAATAACTGAAACTTTCTGATTTTTTGTGATGTTATTAAAATAGATACGGTGTGAAACCAGGCTTCGAAAGAACTGTGCTAATTTCGTGATGATCTAATCAAAAATTTTTTAATTTTTGGTTCATAACTTCTAAAGGTGAAAAAGTTTACTTTTAAAGTAAACAATAATTACTTCAATTTGACTGCAACCACGGATTTTTAGTTGCGAGATACAGTATTGCAATCCTCTTAGGAAAATTATGGAAAGTGAGAGTAGTTACTTGGCTTTAATTTAAGCACAAACTGTAGAACCGTTTAAAATGAATATATTTTATGATTTTGAACTGTTTTTTTAACTGTTTAAAAAAGTTATTAGTTTATAAACGTAGCTCTACGCCACATGCCTTTTCAAAATACATCTTGATTTTGACAAACTTTGCGTGAATATTTTTTTACCATCTTTGACCAACATGTAGATTAAATCATTATAAACATTGAATGATAAAAAGGTAGTCTTTTTTAAAAATAAAGTTATTAATTTGTTAACGTAGCTATACATACAGAGAGACCAAGAGACCAATCACGACTTTCGACAAACTATATATTAAACAATATCAAGTACACATATGAAACTAAACTTCTAACTCTTCTTAAGTCATATATATTTAAAATGTATTTTCGTGAATGCTGATCTTTTATGTGTTTGTGAATTTTTTTAAAAATTATTAAATATATTACTATTGCATTCTCAAAAACCCTTTTGGTTAAATTTCTTGGCAAGTAGTAGTAGATGTCTCAACCATCATGAAATATCCTCTCATATTTTTATTAAAAAAAAAGTATAATTCTCGGTATTATATTTAACCTTTTTTTAGTTATATATGTTGGGAAAATTATTATAAACGAATTTAATAATATAATTTTTACTGATTCTCTTTGTATATAAATATATATAAATGTAATTTTTTATTGTAATCAAAAGTAGAAGAGAAATATTTGAAGGTCATATTATTATTAAAAAACTCAAAATCTCTATATTTATATACCTGAATTGTGTTAAGAGTCACGGGGTGCTTACATTAGATTACATAGTTGGGAAAAATACTTGTTACATCTAATACAGATGCTGAATACACGTTTTGAAAATATTTTCGATAGATTATAAAGAGCGTTCCAAAAATCGTAATAAAATAAAGTTACACTTTCTTAAATGAAACACAATTTTGAAAAGATCTCATTGTGAGCTTTTAAAAATACAGCTTGTTTATCTTAATTTAGTCAAATGACTATATATATATTATTTGTTTATTATTCCAACTAAAATGAAAATTTACATATGATTAATATATAGAAATTAATAATAATACACAGTTAATAAATTTAGGGAGATGATACCACCTGTTTTAAAAGGGTTTCTGTTGATCATTTATTTAACGGTAGTGTATAAATTGTTATTATTATTTAATAATATTAGATTTTATTTATTTAATCATATGGTACATTTTAAATATTGTATTGTGATGTAAGTGTATGGTACCCCAGAGGTCAGTATAACATAACAATTTAAATATAAGTTGTATTCCATGTGTGACAGTTATTGTTGATAGTTTAGTAACATAAACTATGATTAATTTAAAATTGAATCATAACTGTAATGTGTTTTGCTTAAATTAGAAGTATTTTTTTTAAATATATTTTGTTAAGTGCAGCAACGTAAAAATCTGCTGCCAACTAACAAAAATAATAGCAATGATTAAAAAGTTTCTTGAATATTTTATATAAGATGAATCTTGGAATATTTCCCAGTAACTTGTACAGCCTTGACTCTCAGTTAAAGAAATGTTTATCAGCTGCAGATGTATTATATTTAGAAAAAACTATAAAACTATATTTTCTTATGTTTTTTATAATCATTCTAATACAATAATTGTGGATATTACGTCATTCTTTACGATAGTTAGGTTTAAATAATAAACTACATTTTGTAGTTATGAGGATGATGTGCTGATTTTAACATGTTTTTTTCTAGAACTTTAATTCGCATTTTTTCTGAACTTCATTAAGGAATTTTAAAAAATACTGGGTTCTGTAGGATTAAAGAAATAAGACTTTTTTGTAGTTTTTGCCAACTGCAACTGTAGTAAAATTAAATGTTCAAAAAAAGCACGACTTTTTTTTCTGTTTTAAAAGCTTCATATTACTAGTAAATGTAGCACTTTCCACAACAAACGATGTTTTAATTGACCACGATATTAACTTAATTACTTTTTAATATTTTTGGAATGTGTCAGTTAAAATTAAGTAAAGAATGGTGTCATTTATGAAATACAATTTTGTTTTTTATCTTTCATTTTTTCTTCTTTATTTGAACAACTTGAATTGCACGAACCATGTTTTGTTTATCCAGTTGTTCCGGAAGTAAAGAAAAATGAAAGATAAAAGCAAATTATATTTCATAAATGACACCATTCTTTACTTGGTACAACGACACGATCCAAATATTAAAAAACAGTGAAAGTTATGTGGTCGAAAACAAAACATCGATTAATTTATTGAAAGATACTATTTACTAGTAATATGAGAAGCTTTAAACAGAAAAAAAAGTCGTGCACGGAGCATTTAATTTTATTTTGATTGTAAAAACACAAAAGAATAACGATCTTTAATCTACAGAACTGGTATTTTTAAGGCTCACCAATGATTCGAAAAAAATAGGAATACCTGAAAAAACATGTTAAAATCGGCACATCATCTCATATTAAAATGTAGTTAAACCCAACAATAAACAAAAAATGAACTTGTAATATCCACAGTGGCTCTTCAGTAAATGATTATAAAAAAAGCATAAGAAAAAATATAGTTTTATAGTTTTTTAAATATAACTGCATCTGCAGCTGTCAACTGTTTCTTTAACTGGTCAAAAGGCAATATTCAAGGTCATCTTATAAAATATTCCAGAAATAAATGTATTATTTTGTTGGTTGGCAAGCAGACTACACGTTGCTACTGCTGCAAAGAGCTCTTCTAGTGAGGCTTGTGAACACAGAGGTGTCATGGTTTATATTTAAATATCGGCAGTAACTTTGTCACACATGGAAGCTACAACTTATATTTAAATTGTTATGTTATCCTCTGAGACTTTCCTGTACTACATCTGTATCTTTGAA